>VZTB01006899.1:768620-899454 GCA_013397245.1 Thryothorus ludovicianus | reverse complement strand
CGGCCTTTGGGCTCTTCCTCGGGTGAGTTGAGGCCGGGGTGCGACCCTGTCAATGAGGAGAGGATGTGGCGAGCGGCTCCCGCCCCGCCTCGCCGCAGGGTTGGCTCCGGCTGGGGGGAAATCGTCAGTGCGATGCTGTTAAAAATAAAGGAAGATTTAATCTAATTTGAGGAGAGGATTACCTTTTTGTTTTCCTGCTGTTAGGCCCATACGTTGTTTCTGGTTTTTTTGTTGGTTTTTTTTTTTAACAGAAGTGTGGTATTAGACAGCAATAGAGTTTTAATCATATGAGGAAAGAGCCTTACTCAGAGCTTTGGTGCTGTTTTCTGTCTCTTGATTGGGAAATGACTGGATATCCCTGCTACCCCCTACCCGCAGGGCATCACAAACGCCAATTTTGGTACGGGATCCTGTGAGGATATCCTCGGTTCTTTGGAAACTAGAGACATGTGACCTTGTCTTGTCTTACATAGTCCTTTACAGTAATGTTGTTACTCAGAACAATTTGTTTTTTCGTGTTTGCCTTGGAGCCTTTTAAAGGCATAGCTAGGGAAACAACTAATGTCAGACCATTATCTTGTGGGGGGGAGCAGTAAAACTAAATGGGAGTTCACCCAGAAATATTGCACTATAAATTCAGTCAAAAGGCTAGTTTTGCATCTTTATTTAGACTGAGAGTTTGCTATCTCTGAAGGTCATTATTAGGCTAGAAAAATGTGCTCCAAAATCCATATCAGCTCTAATCCTGATTCACTTGAATTTGTATTGAAACAAGTGTACGGTTGAACTATTAGATGATCCCAGAAACATAACAAAATGCAAGGCCTTTCAAAAACTCGGTACCAAAGCTCGCATTGTTTTGGCTTGTTAGTTTAGAGTGTAACTTTCTGTGCGTGCTGGCATTCTGGGAGCCTTCATCCCCACTTAAGAAGTTGGTGGCACAGAGGTCTGCTGCTGGTGTTTTTGATTTGCCCTGCTGTATCAAAAGCATTGTTGCTTCCTGCTTACCTGTAATGTTCTTGACTAGAAATCTGCAAGTTCTGTTCATTACTGAGTTAGGTACTTGTCTTCTGTTTGAAGGAACTACATAATTTAAAAATTGCACTGACATTTGCTTTAGTGAAGTTGTAAAATCCCTGCTGCAGTGTAGTGCTTTAACCTCTAGATCTGTTGTGTTGTTCTGACAACTTGTTTCTGCATAACTATAGTGTTTTAAAACATTTCCTCTGTGTTTTGGGATGTTTGTCTATGTTGAAGTCATCATAAATTTCAGTAGATGAGAAAATTGAAGGGGGTGGGGATGCATTCACTCAAAGGTATCTGAATTAAACATGAAGCAATAGCAGATTTAGGCCAGCCATCTACTATATTTAGAGTATGTTTGAGGATACATCTGATATTGTAGCAGAGCTGCAAATTCCTCAGTTCTTCCAATTCAGGATTTAAGTCTAATCCCTAACAAGGCTTCTTTCAATTAGTGGTGGGGAAATGTAGTTTTAAAACATCTTGAAGACCATGTGAGAAAAGGCTGAGTAAATAGAACCCATAGCATGTCAGCTGGGAAGAAAAATCTCTGGAGATCAGCTGCTAGAAAAGTAATAGGAAATGGCTTGTTAACAGAGGCACAAAGTTTGTGGCTCTGTTACAGGAGGCAGCTTTGGCTGATAAGCTTCTTGTACCTTCCCTAAAGTCAGTCCAGATCTGACAAACCTGAATCTTGGGGAGGTGGATGAGTTGGGAAGGTGTGGGAGTGCTGGCAGGGAGAACATGGATGATGACAGGGCAGAAGGATTGTGACAGGGACTGTTGGCACTCGGACCAAAGGCACAGGAACTGTCATTTGTCTGCATGATGCAGTAGAGGACATGAACAAGTGGTCATAGTCTTCAGAAAGTGTCAGGATACCGATGAGTTCAAGTCCAGTGGCAGTGTAGATCCTTGCTCCAGAGAAGCAGCCTGCAGAATTGGACTGCCATTGGAATTTTCTTTTTTCCATACGTTTCACATAGAAAGCTCCTAGTTCTGAAGGGTTTGCCAGGTTTTTCCCCAATAGCAAGTTATTTTGACCTATTCAAGGGACAGATCTTGTGAGCAACTCAGTGGGGTAGAGAAGACTGTACTGATGAGTACCTGACTCATCTGGGGACTGTTGCTTATCTTACTGTTTTTTGGTTTTACTGTGTTTGGAAGAAAATATTGGTAATATCATTTGCAGAGGATAATGTTAGCATTGTTCTATAGTTGCGTTATCATTATGAAAAATTATAATATTCTGTTTCCCTAAGGATCCTGACTCCATGAAGGAGACTTAAGAAATGGAAGTTTGAATATTGTCCAGTGAGATTAAAATTATCTATATTACTAGGAGTGAGTCATGGAAAGAGTCAGGCATCACCAGATGTGCCTGGAAATAAGGACAATCTGAAGGAGGTTCCCTTCCCTGCTCAGGCAGCTATTTCACAAAGGCAATCCTCATTTGGGAGCTCTTCACCTGTGCCTGGCACTGCCCAAACCCTGCTCCCTCAACGTGGGGTCAGCCTGCCTGCCTGCCTCACCTCTGGCTACACATTCCCGACCTCCCGCTTGGGATGGGGCTGTTACTCCTGGCCAAATGCAGATCTGCTCCCGCTGTTGCTCTTGGCCTGGTTTTCCTTTGGATGGGTTCCTGGGCCTGACTCAACGCCTGACTCAAACACGCCGCGGAATCGGGGGAGCAGCGGGCTGCCATCCCCTCCAAGGCAAAGATTAACTCACTCAAGGAGGACTGTGTCCTTCAGGATAAAACTGCAGCAGATGCTTTTGCTGTTATTACAGTTCTTCTCCATTCAGTTTTTGAATGGTAGGCTTATATTTTCCATTTTTTTAATGCCATCTGAGGCAGACATTTTGTCTGTGGCGTTTTTTGTATTTAATTTTTTTTTTATTCTTATTTTTAAACTGCTTTAAGGCTTTCTTTAGAAAATGGAGCTATCTTTGAGTGACATGCAGCTTTAAAATTACAGCCAACTAGGTCTTTAAATAGTGAAATAATAATAGTAGGCATGTAATTAATGTTCTGTTGATAATTACTGAAAACTGGAAACGCTTTCTCCCTCAAATCTGTGGCTACGTTTGTTGTTAAAGCATGAGGCATATTGAAGGTTTGGCAAAAATACCTGTAATTCAGTTATAATTGTGTTCTGTTCTAGGCTTATATTAGCTGTGTTTTGCAAGAGTTGCTTGAATGTGTTTCTCTTTGTGTGTACCTCTGCTTAGGCAGTTTCAAATGGCTGGAAATTGCATAGGACTCTGTTCTTCCATTCATGCTCACAGAAAAAGGTATCTTGTGCCTAAAAAATACACTGTTGTGTTTGACTCCAAAGTTTTCTACTTCCCAATTAATTTTTCTCCTTTCACAATGTAATTGTGGTGCAGCTGTGCCCATAAAATATGGTTATAAGAGGTTTTCCTCATATTTCAATTAATTTTTAACCCTCTGTACCAGTGTCAATCTTCCATACCTGCATTGAGTAGCAGGTTGTCTTGTGAGGTTAACAGAAAAAAAACTAAACTTGATGTCTGATGAATGCATTCAGGAATGGCAGAACTGGTCACAAGCCTGGATGCCTACAATGTAATTTCTAAAGCCATCTTTCGGCCTTGCCTTTGTCCAAGCCCAGATCCATGTTTTATTGTGTCCAAAGGTAAGAGGCAATTTTGCCATTGGATGTTCTCCAGAAACAAATACCAGGTTTTTATTCCAGTTTTGAATGGCTTGTATTTACCTTTGTAGCAGACTCAGTTTTCAGTACTGTGTCTGCAGTGCTGTGTAAAATTTTGTTTGTTTATTTTATGTTTTACTGTCCTGATAGAAGCCAAACCTAATTGTTTGAAGGAAAGATTCCCAGATTTAATGTAAGGAAGTGGGATTTATTTTGCTGTAGATGGTTCAAAAAGGCCTTTTCATATTTGTGGGCTGCTGAATATAATTACACTGTAGAGTTACAACCATCTCTAGAATTTTCCTTCAGAAACTACCTTGATACTCTGGGTGAAATTATGAAAATGTTAATTGACTGCAATTTTGTAAACAGTGCAGTAGATAACAACAAGAAAAAGGTTCTTACAAAGCTATGCATTGTATTGTTTAAAGAAATGTAAAGCAAGAGTAAGTGTTAAGTTGATATTGAGCCAATGGCTCCTTTTTCTGAGGAAAATCTGAAAAATGGAGATGCTGTGTGAGAAAAGTTGCAGGCCTTTTCAGGAGTGTAGTTCCCACCCTACACTTTAGTAGATGCTGAAAGAGAGATGCTTAATTTACTCACAAACTGTGTGAGTATTAACAGAGCAGAGCAGTGCTCTAAGAGGTTCTTTGGAATGGGTGTACTGTGGAGTTAATGCTGAGATGGTTACAGGTGCTTTTGGTAGTAGCCAGAGGTGGCACCATGTTATGATTCATTGGCAGTAGAAGAAATTGTCTGAGTCATCTTTTGAGGTGTGCAGTGATAGCTCAGAGGAGAGTTACAGCTGCCTGGAGCTGGTGCTGTGCTCCAGCTGAGGCAGCGTGCCCAGAACGGCAGCGTGACGCTCGCGCTGCCTCTTCGTCATTAGTGGGTCCTTGTTCCCTGAGCATAAATAGCAGTAACTTGGAGAAGGTTGTATCTGTAGCGATCCACATTGCTTTGGCCAAACACAGAGCACTTGTTGGAAATGTATTTTTCTGCCACTGCTGTCGTTTACACATGAAATAATGTTTCTTTGCCCACATTCTGTGTTTTGAGATGTATTGTGAATAGCTGTGCCTCTGTGGGCTTTGCTCCCGCTGCAGTATCGCTGTATGATTAACTGACAAAGTTATTCACCATTTGTCAAAGTTTGGCTGTGCAAGGTTGCAGCATCTGAGATGCCTCCTTCATCGCTAGAGCTTTCAGAAACAGGTGCTGGTGCTTTGAGCAGGGCTCTGGCCTGCAGGCAGGTGCATGTGCCAGGGTTCAGCACTGGAGCATGCTGTGATGCTCCCTTAGGTGCCATCCTCTGGTGTGGTCACGAGCAAAGTGGCCGTGGTCTGTGGCCAAACTGCCCACTCTGGTGCTGGCTGGGACCAGCAAACACGGTGGGTTTGGTTCCCCTGTCAGGTGGGCACCCAGCTGCTCAAGCCTGCAGTGATGGCTTGCATTCAGCTGAGCTTCTGCAGAGAGGCAAAAGCAGTTTGGAGGTGGGATGAAGAACATGAGTGAGTTTTGCCTGTCCTTTCCTGCCTTTGTGGCAACCAGTGAGATCAGCTGCTGATTTTCTGGAATAAGGACAGGAAAGGAAAGGAACCATATCTTCTGCCAGTACCCTGTGGAGTTTCTAGGATGGTGGAGCCAGGGACTACCACAAATCTTTTCAAAACCATCTGCTTTTACCACCTGTCACTGCTTATTCACTAACATGTGGTCTTGTTGGGCATTAGTATTAAAAATCTTTCTCTGTAAGTACAGAAATGAATAGGTTCTTCTACAGCCTCATGCTTGAGCTATGGGTATATAAAGGAGGAGTTTCAGAAGTGCTCTGTTGTGAGGGAGAGTGGGGGAGAGAGAGATAAAAGGACTTCCCTCCCTGGCATAAGGCACTTTTTGATGTAGTACATGCTCACAGAGCTCTTTTATTTTTGTTATCTGTTGGTCTGAAATGCATGGCATGATTCTGTTTAAACCTAATTCTGAGGGTGAAATTTTGTTATAGAAGGAGCCCTTAGCAAAACTATTGCATATACTGACATCAGCTTATTCATTGCTTCTAGCTTTAATTCAGGGGGAACAACACAGTCCAGGACTGCTTCTAGATTTCCTTTGGCTATTGAATTAAATGTCATTGCTGTAAAGGACTCAACTCCTTTGTTCGACAAAAGATTTTTGAAGAGACTGAGGCTATTGGTCCCCAGGCCATTAACTAGACACCCAAACTCATGTTAAATGTATTCATATTCCTAAATTGAATGTGATGGACAGAATAACTTAGTTAACCCTCAGCTCATATAACTGCATCCTTGCTGCTCTGTTTGTGACCCTGCAGACTGCAAAGAAGCAACCTGCTTGCTTCTGTGATAAAAGATCTGTTTATGCAGCCTTAGAGCTATTAGAGCAGTGTGTGCTGTAGATTCTTCTTTATTCCTGTGACTGCAGCTGGAACTTCTCAGCCTAGCTCTTTACATGCCCTGTGATCCTTTCTCCAGTAATGTACATTATTGCTTTGATGTGGTTCTGCTTCTACTTCCCTGTGGAGCCGTGCTGCAGGAAGCAGTGAAATCCCAGGTCAGGATGTTACAGACGTTGAATGACACTGGTTTCCACCAGTGACCTCCTTTGAGTCCTTCTTGCTGCTATCTTCATGAGATACTCCAGAGCAATACATTCCTATTACAGAACAAAATGTCAGTGATGCCCTCTGCACTTCTTTGTGTCTTTCTTTGCCTCTGAAATTAAGTTGATGACACTTGCAGAGAGGAGAGGGTGAGGAGCCCAGGGGTATGAGGGTGTTTGTGCTGCGCTCTGCTGTGTTTGGCAATGTAGCCATCAAATCTTGCACCTAGATGCAGTACTCAAACCTGCCAGCTCAGTGGAGAACCTTTATGGTTCTGCAGATAACCAGTAACGTTTGCCATAATACTGTCTAGCTATGGTTTTAATTTTTCTTTATTCTTACATTTTTTGTTCAGTGGTTACTGCCTTGTCCTGTGGTGTGCCAAAGCAGCCAGAGGGTTTCTGCTGTACTTGAATTTAAAGTTTCAGGATACTCTATACAACTTAATGGTTTGATAGGAAGTGCTGGATCCTTCATTCATTTCTCAGTTAATATTTTTTCATTTCCCCTATTTCCTAACCTCTGTGTCCTTTCCCAGGCATTTTGGTTTGTTCCTAGTTCTGCTGCCATTTCACTAAGCTGGGAGTGCTCAGGCTGTGTCCACAAGGACTCATTTAGTGACAGAGGTGTATCCCTTCACCTTTCATCAAAACACAAATATGTTTTGTTCTATTCCTGACCCCTCATTCCTCTGTAGTGTCAGGCAGACTGCTAGCTGTGTATTAATTATTATATTAATATAATTGTCTCAGAGTAGAATTGAACTCATCTCCACCATGTTCTAACACTATCTGTATTTACACTAAAATCAGTGCATTGCAGGCACCTGTCTCACATTTGGCCTTCTGCTGTTTGCTGCAGGGTCCAAATCAGCTGATCTGTGGAGAAGTATCAGTTCCTGGTACTGGAATGCTCCATACATGGGGCCTCAGGTGTTTTTTTCTGCTGGGTGTTTGTGTTGGCCTGTATACAGCTGTGATTGTATTCCTGCCATTGGGAGCACTGAATTTCCCACTGAGGGAAAAACTTATTGCTTTGGCTGGCTCAGGGTTTTTCAGGAACTGATAAGGCATTGCCTACAGCTGATAAACTTGTCCACAAAGAGTTCCCAGCAAGCAGATCGAGGAGAAGGTGGAACTGTGTGCTTCCAAGATGATGTGATGACAACCCACCCATATTTTAAAGATGAAATCTCTGGACTCTGCCAACACAGTAATACTGTTGAACCAACCACATATGGAAAACTAAACTGTGATCTGACAGCAAGTCAATCACAGCCTACAGATGCATTAGCTGCTCATACTATTCCACTTGGACAGGGGGTGTGTGTCTTAATTCTCAGGTTCTTCTTGGAAACTTTTGCCTGTCAATGCTACAGTTACTGCAGCATTGGTTTTCAAGTAATGAATATTTGTGTTTCAATAGTCACCCCTCTGCTGGTGAATCATCAACGGGATGAAGTTGCATTAATACTGAATGCATTTGTCACCTTTTCTGGAAGGCCAGAGTTCCCCCAGCCCAGGATACTGATGTACACAGGAGGAGAGGTTGCTTTGCTCTTGACATTCAATATGATTTTAAACTTCCAGTCTTAAAGTTTAAAGGTTGGCACATCTAGCTGTTAGTATTTAACATTAAAAATTAGATAAGTGTGTTGAAAAAAAGTAAAAATAATATGCCAGAGATTCCATGACAGAGATTCCATTGCTGACCATAGATTGCATCCTTGAAGATGGGAAAGTTCTTGCTGTCTGAAGTGACATAATCTACATTTATCAAAACCCAACTCCTCTGCTTGTCACTAACATTTAATTTCCCTGGCAGAAAGTCTTGTTCTGAGAGATGAAGTAAGGTGATCTGGAGCCCTTCATAGGAACTTGTTTCTGATCTGAGGTTCGTGTGTTCAAAATGTTAAAACAGTCACAATACTGTCTTTCAATAAATGACAGGGTGCCTTCAAAGAGAGTTCTCTTAGTTTCTACATACGCCTACACTGAGCGTGACTAATGTGATTGTGACTGTGAGCCCTTAAATAAAAAGTGAAATTCTAGAAGTAGGTCTCATAACATTCCTAGATACAGAGCAGGAAACTTGTACCTTGTCTCCAGGGTAGGAAGAGTAAGCTGAATTTATTACATCTGATAGTTGGAATTAATTAAGACAGTAGGATTTGATTTTGTGAAATGCATGCAAGTCTTCATATGGATTTTTACTCTTAGCATCAAATTTTCAGTGTTTTGTCTATATTATCACTCTAGAGTAGCATCGGCAGCATTTGGTGCTTTGCTCCTTGCAGCTTTGTAAAAATATCACCCAGTACTGCTGACTCATTTATAAAATAAAATGGGCATTTTCTTGCACTTATTTTTTCTCTTTTTTTTTCTGTCTTTCAGACTTCAAAAATCCTACCTGCTATGTGCAACCTTATGTCCTTTCCATGCAAAGCATAGTGCCCAAAATATCCTGTCTGACAGTGTTTTTATCTAAAGTGCTCATAACTGCTAGCAGCAGCATCCTTTAAATCATTTACAGACTTTTCACTGCAGTGTCCCATAGCTAGATGGGCTTTTATTCTGTACAGTGCTGTCCAAAAATCTTATCAAAGAAGAAAGTTCCACTTGCGCTAATAGAGGTATTGTATCTATTTGATAATTGTTTTGAAATTTCAGGAAGATTAAAATACAGAAAAGATAACTAATTCTGTTATTAAAAGGTCATACATCATCGCCTTAGCTTTTTAAAATGCCATGTTTTTCATACTTTATGGAAATTTACCTTCATTCCTTTAAAAAGCAAAATCTGATCTGAATGCACTGTTAGGGTAAAATGTATAAATTTTCTGGTTTCATTGTCCTATTCATAAGTTGTAAGCCTACAACTGTAGAACTCTTGTTTTGGTTTGGGTTTTTTTTATTTTCTTTTTGGGTTTTTTTGTTTTTGTTTTGAGTGTTTCTTCATTGATTAAATAATTTCTTTACTATATTGCAAATAAATATCTGGTGTAGTGTTGGCAGGGGAACATATGTTCTGATGTTTTAGCATAAGCATGAAAGTTCTACTAATATTTCTGCACCAGGACTGCATGCTACAAGAACAAGATATGTTGGGCCACAGATGGTGTGGTCCCTATCATCTTGAGAATGTTTTTTGTCAGAAAATTTTGATTTTAGTGGTTCTGTTAAGTCTGCATGTTGTGTTTACTTGCACACTCATTGGGGATGTGCATTTTCTTTGTAAGAGTGTGGCCTTAGTACTGGAAAGCAAAGGGAACATAGCAAAGCACACAAGTGGTAATAAGTGGTACGGAGTGTGAAAATTAGGTAAAATTAGGTGGATTTGAAATCAGATACAGAGGTCTGCCAGTGTGACACAGGCTGAATGAAGGTGAGCGTGGCATTGCTTTGCACTTGTGCTTTCCCACTTCCCTGGTAACATGAGATTGACTCTGCCCAGCCCTGTGGGCACCTCTGCAGAGCTGTGTCCAGCGCTGGGATCCCAGCACAGCAGGGACAGGGAGCTCCTGGAGCGGGGCCAGCAGAGGCTGCAGAGATGATTTAGGGCCTGGAGCATCTCTGGCAGGGCAAGGCTGAGAGAGCTGGGGCTGTCCAGCCTGGAGAGGAGCCCCAGCTGAGAGGGGCCCTCAGGCCTGGGTGTCCCTGTGAGCAGGGAGGGCTCCGAGCAGGGCCCAGGCTCTGCTGCAGGGCCCAGCAATGGCCCCAGAGCCAGGGCAGGGACTGAGCCCAGCAACTTCCACCTGGGCAGGAGGCACAACTTCTGCCCTGGGCAGTGCCCAGCCCTGAGCAGATTGTGCAGAGAGGCTGTGGAGTCTCCTCACTGGGGATATTCCAGAGCCAGCTGGGCACAATCCTGTGCCCTGTGCTCTGGGCTGGCCCTGCTGGAGCAGGGAGGTGGGACCAGTGACCCTCTGTGGTCCCTTCCAGTCTGACCCATCCTGGAATTCTGTACCAGAGTGTGCCTTGTCTAAACACATGAAATAGGGAGCAGTGTTCAAAAACTGCATACTGTGGGAATGGCTTCCCTTTTGTTCTGAACACTGAGAATTGGCAGTCACATGGTGAGCTTTGTCTGAAGATCTCTGGAAACGCCACCATTAGACAGCATTTGGGTCCTACTGTTTCTCAACTCAGAAACAAGGACCAACAAGTCTGCAGCACATTGCAGGTCCCTGGTAAAGTCAGAGGAGTGAGTAGCTAGCAGTCTTACACTGAGCATTCAGGAAGGTAACGTGGCAGATCTGTCAAGACAGCAGTGAGATTCTTTAATGTCAGTGCAGGGGAGTCTCACTCAGTCTCCTCTGTTCCCCTGGAGGAACCACATCCTGGCAGAATCCATGTGGAATCTAGTAATTTCAGTCCTGTTAAATAAGTTTAAGGTCATGTGTCAGAAAGATGAGTTATTCTGTTTCTTAAGTTCTTCAGTTGACTTTGGAGATACTATTAAGGGAAGGGTTCAAAGTTTTCTTTGTGCTGTAGGTATTTTTTGACTCTTGTTCTTCTCCCTCAATCATTATTTTGAGGCTAGTGCTCTGAATATTTAGGTTCTCTTCTTTTTAATATCACGGTCTAGTTGTGAGAAGCACTTTTTGATAGATAGCTGCTCTGCTCATGGAGCTTGAAGGGAGAGAGAGCCCTTTCCTGTTTTATAAGGGTGGGTTGGGGATAAATTCTGTGTCCTCAGAGCCCAAGCATTGGTGACATTGAGTGCATGGGCAAGAGGTGGCCTGTCTTGCAATTTGTCCCACTAAGCAAAGAGGCATGATATATTCTTGTTCCAAGTACAGTTTTGTTCAAAAGCAAAGATTGCCTAGGAGAACTTTAATAAGCAGTGCAGCACAGGAAACAGAATATTTTACTACTCAGAACTGCTTTAAAAAGCTGGCTATATTCAAATCCATCAGGCTGGATGGGATTGATGCTAGGATGCTGAAAGACATAGATGATGCAATTGCACTTCTGCAGTTGCAGTTCTCTATGAAAATATATCAGAGAGGTTCCTGAAAGCTAGGCAAAGGCTTTATTTATTACACCCATCTTTTTAAGAAGACAAAGAAGGGTAGTTCAGGGCTAGTCAGCCTTCTGCAATCCCCACAAATATTATGTATCATGTCTCTTCCAAATGTGAAAAGAATGAGAAGATAATCAAGAATAGTTGAGCCAAATGTACCAGAGGCAAGAACTATTTGATGAATCTGAATGCTTTTTGTAATTGACCAAATATGTCAATTACGTATTTGGTTTTTTTTATTTTCTTTCTAAGGATTAATTCTTTACTCTAAGGGTGATGAGAAACTGGCACGGGTTGCCCAGAGAAATTGTAGATGCCCCATCCCAGGGATGGAACTTTCAGCAGCCTGGGATAGTGGAAGATGTCCCTGCCCATGCCAGGGGGGTTGGAACTGGCCAATCTTTAAAGACCTTCCAACCCAAAACATCCTGTGACTCTGTGACTCCGGTTTTTGTTATCATCTCTCACTGAGGAAGTATATGGGTTGTTAGATTAATTGAAAATTGCGTGGATGTTGGAGTTCAAAGTATAGTCTTCATGGCTCAGTGTCTCACTGAAGACAAATAACAAGTGGCCTGTGAGGGACTGGGCCAGTAATGTCAACTGTTAATTACTTAGATGGTGAGATGGAATGCACCCAGAGAAAAGTTATAGATCACATGAAATTGGCAGGAGAGAGAGTTCAGTGCATCAAGCAGGTAGAAATTCAATTCAGCTGGGTCTTGGGAAGCCTGAGATTTGGCTAACAGAAAGCTCTAGAAGTTCAGTGAGATTAAACATGAAGTTCTGTGTCCGTGCTGATCAACTCCTTGCAGCAACTTAGTCTGGGATGCAGCTGGCTGAACAGAACATTTGTGGGAAAGCTATGGGATATGATGTTTGCTGCCAAGTTGGAAATGAGTTAGTGATGCATTTTCACTGCAGAAAAGGCAAGCAGCATAGTGGCCTCTGTGGCCAGCAGATCAGGGCAAGTAATTGTCCTTTTCAGCCTTCCTGAGTACTCTGGTTCTTCAGTCAGTCCCAAGGTTCCCCAAATAAAAAGCACAATGTTTAGAAAATGGAAGGAGGACTACCAAGGTGATTTGGAGCCATGGGAGCCATGAGTAATGAGATTAAGGTCCTTGGGCTGTTTTAGTCTGGCCAGAAAAAGATGCAGAGGGGCATTATAGAAGCCTGTAGCTTCTTGAAGACAAGTTTTGATGACTGTGGAGATGAACTCTTGTTTGTGGCAGATTGTAAAATACAGAGAACTACTGTCAGCTCAGACTGCCATTAGGAGAAGTTCACACTGGCCATTAAGAAAAAGTTTTTCACCACTGGGTAGCACAAGAGTTTTAAAGTGCCACGCAGAGAGGTGGTGGAATCCTTCCTTGGACGTTTTTGAGAAGCTGGACCAAGCTGTGGCAGATCTCACCTAGCACTGATGAGAGTCCTTCTCCAAGTGGAGAATCAAACTGTTGATCTGTGAAGAATCACAGCAGGGTTTTTTGTGGGTTTCTGTGATTCTGCCTAGAAAATCAGGGCTAAGCAGTGCAGAGGAAGAACTTTGTACAGCTGTGATGTTCCTGTGTGCACAAGGGTGAACCTGAAATGATGGACAATGGAAGTCTGTCTATAAAGATTCCCTCCTTACTGTCAGCTTGAAATGTATCCATGTACTAGGAGTCTTTAACTCTGTATGAGATGTAGATTTATATTACCTAGTCATTTTCAAGTTTTCTACTTTTTTGACATGCCTTGAGAATAAACACCACCATTTTCACATGACCACAGGAAGCCAGGTAATTTGTGTTTCATCAGAATTATTTCATTTGAATTATTTATTGAGCATTACATCTACTGTAGTCATTGCTTCTCTTTGTGTAGGTGTTCTAGGAACTGTAGAAATGTATAGAAATCTGGTTTTGAAACTTGATTTGTCAGAGGTAAGAGAGACGTGAGAAAATCAGCTGTCAGAATCATAATAGATCTGTTTTCACAGATCAGTTTTGATGATTATTTTCAATTGAGTTGATCCTTGTTTTAAATCTGACTGTGATTGATTGCGAGTGCTGCAAGATTTAATTGAAGAGGCCAACTCATGGAAAGGTGAAAAGGTAGTCAGCTAAAAGCCAGGATAATTGGGAGCATGATTTTATCAGTAATCCAGGGTAGGAGTGGAGACAGACAGAATGGGGTCAACCTTTGACAAGCTAGAAAGAAACACCCAAAGTCCTGGTTCCCCAAACCCACAGCCCAAGTCCCATTGCCAGAAACCTGTGGGTGGGAATTCCCTCCCTTGAGGCTGGCCAGGAAAAGGTGTTGCAATGGTATGTTGGTCATCCTTCATGTTTTATCTGACTCTTAGATAAACACAGGTGCCAACTGCATCAGGGGTAGGAACATGCAAATGGGCCTGTATTCACTTCAGGGCTGATGTCAGTTCCAAACCAGTTTTATTTCTTTCAGTTGTTGCCTGAGCCAAGAAACCCTGCGGACCTGAGTCAAGCTGGTATAAGGAGGATCATTTAAGTTGCTTGGGATTATGTAAAGAACACACAGCCAACTCCTAAATATTTTGTGTTCTGAATACAGGAGAAGCTGGCTTAGGAAAGCCTCAATTTAAACTCTTGACTTTAATTGACACAAACCGAATGAAAGTAGGAAACTGAACAAAACCTTACTTGATGTGTGGTCATCATTTCTTCATTCAGGATATTTTTGTGAAATACTTTTCCAGGTTATGTCTGTGTGATTAAAATGGGCATTACTCTTGATTTATTGCACTCTTCTGTGCTAAAGGGCTTTGCTATAAAAATAATGCAATGTAGAAATGCTGCTCTGAGTAGCTGTGGATTTCCTTCTTATGGTTGGTATTGCTATAGCAACATTTCCCTCCAAGCTATGACTGTAATTACAAAAGTTGCTATTGATCTTACATGTAGTAAATGATACCTGTATTTAGCAATGAACTCCTAATGTCAAATAAAATAAATGCCTTCTTTTCCTATTCACCCCCCACCAAGCCTCAATTTTCATTTCATCAGAATATTTTTAGGAATTCAGTTTTTCAGTAAGTTGTTTTTAGATATGAACACAAATCCAGTTTTTCGGTCTCTGGATTTAATATGTTTATTGTAGCTTAATTTAAGCATCAGTGTTCACAGTGGCAGTTTTACTAAAAAGGTTCTTGTTAGGAATGTCTCTGCCTCTGCTGGATATATTGGGATATTGGATATACTTTGAACTCCAACAAATAATATATATTAATTACAATCTTGTATAGATCTCAGAGGAGGCATGCGAAGAAAAGGAATTTATTTACATGTGGAAAATCTTGAAAATATATTTCAAAGAGAAAATATTCCTGGTAAACATTTCTTGTGTCAATCACATTATTCATGTAATAGGAATATGTTTTTGTTTGTATTTCTGTTTTCAGTCCAGAATTAGGAGCAGCATTCAGAAGTAAGGGTATGCACAAGGGGTGTCTAGGAAGCCAGGATGGTCAGTACCTGTCTTCTTGGGTATGCTGCCTGAAAGTGAGCTGTGTGACTGCAGCCAGCAAATCTCATTTTTAGACTACGTGCACAAACCCACAAGCACATAGGAATTAGAATATATGAACCTGATTCTGGTTAAACCCTGTACATTATGCAAGAGCATTTATGAAATGAACTTAAGAACTACAGAGTGACAGCAGGTAAGGTAAGAGTGCAATCGATGATGTGTAATCACATTTTGCTCAAGAAGCTGAGAGGTCATTATTATGATAACAAAAGCATAAATCAGTTTTCATTTCTTGGATATGGTCTGCTCTTTCTTCTCTGAACTGGGAATTCTGAGCTGAGTTTGTAGCCACATAGCTTTGAAATAAATTGTACCTTTCCCTAGATTTCTTGGTTCTGTTCGTCTTACAGTAAGTGGCTTGTTTGTTTTAAGTTTCGCTTTGTGTTTAGACTTTGGACTGGATTTTATTTGAGAGATTCAAGGCTCTTGAGGTGTGATATAAATACAGTTTATTGTATTCCATTGTCTCCATGGAATAGGTAAGAAGTGTTTTTGGGCCCCTTGTACCAAAGTCATGATGTTAATATGATTCCACCCCTTCTCTTTATTTTTTGGTGCGTTCTGAAGAACAGATTCATCTCTACCTCAGGCTGTAACTTAGCTGCCTCTCTAAAATTGCCCCTGCAGAAGAGCCCTGCTAATACTAATACCTCTGTCTGGGTGCTTGGTGCCCTTAAGTGAAAGGAATGAAGAGATTGTTGTTATGCCATAAAAACATGCAGGATAGAGGTAAAATCACTTGTGTCACTGGAGAGAAGGAGAGGGGGTGAAGCATATAGCTAAAGCTCTATCATCAGGCAGCATCACATTGCACAGGTGATTTTTTGAACCCAGACATGTTTATAACAAAGCTGGTTGATTTGTGACTAGTGTTGTAACCATGTGGCCACCCAAGAGTTATTGGAAACACGTCAGTGCCTGTAAATCTTTTAGTTAAGCTGGTTCCAAACTACTTAACCCAGGAGTCAGCATGAACTTTAAACATATGAAGAGCACACAGTCTGTTCTGATTTTGGAATGCTGTTCCTAATTGAAATTTTATATGAACACCAGCATGAGATTGCAAAGTATAACAGGGCATTTGTAGGCAAAACTTTCTATTTGTGACTGCAAATCCCAAAGGCTGTGAGCCACTTCTGACACAGGCTTGAGTCTCATGCTTCACATACACAGTTTGTTGGCCTCTCTGCTCTAAAATGCTGTCTTTGTGGATGGTTTCTCTGGCTCCAGGCTACTCCTGATGGTGAATTGGTAGAGTTGGAGAGGCAGTGTTACATGGAACTGTGCTGCAAACCAGGTTTTACCTCCCAGCCAAGCCCACCTTGTGAAGTGTTGGACATGGAATGCTCACTTCATCATGACCTGAAAGCTTAACACATGCCCTCAAGACCCTGATCTGTCACTTCTTTCCACTCCACTAGTGAGGAGTCCATCTTTCCATTGGTGCTAGAATAACCTAGATGGTGTAATTTAATATTTTGGTTGCATTTTTAGATTATTATTATTATTCTAGATTTGAACTGCAATGTAATTCCAGCAGAATGAGTGACATGCATTGGTTTATGGTCACTGAAGATTTTTGGTTTACTTTTTTCATGGTTAAAAAAGATGTTTAAGTAAACTAGAATTGCAGAGAACTTGATAACCAGAAGAAATCTATTTTTGTGCGTCAGTGCAGGATAACATAGAGGAACAAAGAAATGTCAAGGTTTGTTCTCATTTCCTATTAGACAATACATTATTTGTAACTTTAATGACTACAGCAGCTTTCTCTTTAAGACCTTAGCTTGTGCTTCAAAAGATAGGGCTGTATATGTAAGTTTTGCTCGGCTCGCCACACTTCTTGGTCATGAATCCTGACCTTGTCAAGTGGATTGTTTTCGTTACTGCTAAGCAACAGCAAAAACCCAAACCACAGGGCACTACCAGAGCAGCAGTGTGCATTTCTGTGGCCTCCTGCCATGGGATGGGATCAGCCTGCACGCTGCAAGTGCTGCAAACTGCAGAACACAGCTTGGCCAGGTTTGAAGGTAAAACCTTCTCCAGTTTTCTGTGTTACACCATCTTGCTAAATCTCCTAATTGTGGAAGCATTCAGCATGTTTTCATGAAGCAGGATAATTCAAGGGCTCAGTAAAGGAAGTGTTCTGTCCTACAGGGTAGTTACTTGGGTAGATCTGATGCCTCAAAACTGCCTTGTTTGTGTGCTTCCCAGAGCTAAGGGTGTTAGTTCCTGTGTGCTGCAGACTGAAAGGGAAATGCGTTATTGTGCTCAATGGAATTTTATTAAATGACTCGAGTAAATGTTTTTAATTCAACTATGAGGCTTGTTTACTGTATTAGTTTAGGGTTTTTTTTAAGTTGTTGAAAATGCTCCACTTTCTTGCTCAAAAGTGTTACGAAATGCTGTGTAAATACAACTGTGCAGTGAACTGTCACTTTTCTTTTTATATTTGCCTGCTGTAAATTTAGTTTTGTTTAATGAAGCCTATAAACTGAGCAGATGAGTTGGGAGTGTGTAACCTTGGAACCCTTCCTCTATGCCTGACTCACAGACATTTTGATTTAGCTTCAGGGATGATTCTCCTAAGATTCTGTTATCCTCAAATGGCACTAGTTTTGCCAAGCTTGACTATTCAGGAAACATAAATCATGTCTTCAAAAACCATGAGAAAGCACGGAATGAGAAAACAATTGGACAAATGAGCAAATCTGTTTGAATTCCTGAGCTTTGGTCTTCTCACTGCAGTAATTGAGGCTAGAAGAGCAAAATTCACGTGTAATCAGGGAGTCCAAGAGCTGGCTGTTCAACAAAAATATTACACAGGTATTGTTCTGGTGTTGCTAAGGATGGGATACTGTGATAGGGGCATCGTCTTGAATAGGTTTTAGCTACAGCTAAAACCAATATATGATGTGTTGGATGATGTTTACTGGTTCTTCTAGATTCACTTTCTCCATGCATAAGCTGTTAATGCAATTTGCTTACAAGCAGGGCAGTGTTTCTTTCTTTTACTTAGTTGAAGGAAGAAGCCACTAAAATCACTTAAGGGTTTACTTACTGCAAAAACTATTGTGCTAGGGGTACAAAACTTGCCAGAAAATGTAACTGTTTTAACATGTCAGAAAATGTAACTGTTTTAATCTTCTCTGTTCTTGATGCGAAATGCAATCACAGCTTACCCAAAAAAGTCATGAAAAGGTCTGGCTGAACTTTGTGTAGTTTTCATTTTGGATGGTTTAGGGGTGTTTAAGCACCTTGTTTCCTTTGGGTACAGTGTGCTTTGTGTCCAGTGATGTCTGCTCAAAGCTTTTACCAGAATCCCAAACTTTGGTGATATGCAGTCTAGGGCTCTTCTGCTCCCTAGACTTTAATTGTTTGTATTTTAGAAGTAGTAAGGGATGAGAAGAGAACCAACTGGTTCATGCAGGAGCAAGAATTTTCATTTATCAGTCGCCTTACAACCCCTTGTTTTCCTCAGTTTTCATTCTGAGCTTATCTTTGATATTGCTGAAGATAGAAAGGGAAATAAAACAGTTTTTATAAAATAATTTTTTTTATAAAATAAAAGTATTTCCTCAGCCTCATATGACACTCATCTGTAAATTTCAGATTTTAGTAGCATATGTCTAAACACATTTTAGCAAATTTGGTCTGGGTAGTTAGCATTTCAAACCAGATTAACTTTATGTGTTTTTATGTGTGGGATTGTGGGCATTGTGCAGTTTTATTATCTAATAAACACCATTTAATTGCTGATGATTTAATCTTTATTAATGTTACAGCCCCTCGCATTAGGTATTTCAAAGCAGTCATGGTGATCTTTAAATTAAGACCTAGGAGTCCTATACATAAGCGTCTCCTAAGGGGTTTTTTTTGTTGGATTTGGTTCTCTTGAGTTGGGAATGTTTATTGTCTCCAAGGAGACAATAAAGGAAAGACTTTCACATCTAATGTGCAGCATTTTGATTTACAAAACAATTTACTTGCATTTTAATTTTCATTAGAAGTGTCATGGAGTGTAATGGTTTTTAATAGCAAATTTGGACAGACATATAGTACTGTAATCTTCCTTTTGACTATATGCCACAAGCCAAGTGAAATCAAATATTTTGGAACATCTTAATTTTACAGTCTGACAGGTTTCCTCTAAGTGAAAGTAGATGGGTGTTCATCAGAGGAGGGGAAGGAAGTGTGGCATGGGTAACAACCCAGTCAGTGTCTGTTCTTTTCATGCAGACTTGTGCAGGTACTTACAGTCTCTATCTGATAGTGAAGTGCAAAGATCTAACGTTCACTTAAGGTGTGAATTATCATAAGAGCTAAAGACAGTGTTGTATTTTATTTATTAATATTTTGCACTTAAGCATCTTTGGCTTTTGAATATTTTGTGTCTTCTGTGATTCATATTCAGCTAAAGTCCTCTTATCTGAACAGAATATAGTCCTAAATCTCTCAGAAGTGGTAAGCTTTTAGAGCATTATAATTTGTGTCCAGTTGAAAGAAGTGCTTCAGATGCTGTCCTGAACAGGAACACTTTCCAAATTTGTGGATTTAATGAGATCAGCCTGTCTTATTCCTTACTATGTTATGGCATGCATTATATCCTTGTAATTCTCTTACAAGCTCATTCATTATGAAACTCTTAACAATGATTTTTCAGATGAGGCCAATAAAACTGAACTCATTTGTAATTTATGAAATGTAGTCAAGCAAGCAGAGTATGGTCCAAAAATGAGTGTTATGAAATTTCTCTGTAATTGTTTTGAAGAGGTTTCCTAACAACAGATCAACGCTTTTTAAAAAAACCTTTTTATGCTCATAGAAAACAATGCTCTAGCTTGAATTCTAGATGTAAGAAATTCAGATTCACTGTTTCTTTTAAAATAAATGAGTTCAGAAAATAGTACTTGAAGTGGCAAGCCATCCTTACAGTTAAGGAGCATTTACAGCAGCTGTGTATAATAACATTGCCTGTCTTACAGATTATTGCAGTCTGCCCAGAAATAATTAAAGGACATACAGTCCTAGGAGAAAAGAGGTATGGCCAAGCTGGCTAAGGGATGCTACACTTTTGGTGCAGCAGCTGTGGGAATTCAGTGCTACTCAAAACATAGACCACCAAGGGCTTTATTCCCATATGAATTGCCTTATTTCTTCATCTTCTACTTGTGTGAGTTTTTATTAGTGTTGAGCTTACAGCTTCATGATGCACTTGGAAAAATCCTTGCACTTCATGCCCCAAGGCCTTCACCAGCCTTCCTGAGAGAAGTGGGCTCCTGCTCACTCTTCTGAGGGGATCTTCCAGGGGAAACAGAGTTATTTAAGCTGATGATGAGATTTTTCTGGTTTGGTTTGACTGTAAGAAATGGCATGTTGTTATGTAGGGAATGGCCTATATATAACGTGTTTGAATTACTTTACAGGGCTTGATTTGGTAGTTGGGAGTTTTGAAAGACTTCTCAAACAAACATTAATTTAGATGACATTAAATGCATAATTTCTTTTCCTCTAATTGTGGTCAACAGTATGCTTAAATAAAACCACAGAAAAACCCCTGTGTTTCACTCCAGGAGGGGTGATACACATTGTACCCTAAAGTACAGAACACAGTCTCATTAATTACAAAATTATATATCTTGGGGAATCTCTGGTGAACCACTGAATCGCCTCTCTTGTTTTGTGGCTGCGTTAAGTGCTACTCCATTGTCCTTGCTAATTTGCAATTAAATCTAGTTTTGGTTGTGGTTGGCTTTTTTTGGTTGTTTATAGGGTTTTTCCCCCTTGCTAAGCAGTACATTAAAGTAAAACCTCTTTTATCCCAGTCATGCTAAACATGCTTCAGTGTGATCTGAGTCAAACAAATACTTGACAACAGAGGGGAATTTCTGCTCCATGCTTGCGGAGCTGCTAAACTTGAGATGCCACAGACCACATCATGGAATGGTGTTAAAAGAAACCAGCTTCCACTGAGCATTTCCCTCTGAGGCAAAAGTTCTTGCTGTGAGAAGATGCCTTCCAGTTGTGCCCTAAAAATCCTACCAGAGCACAAGTGGCTCTTCTCCCAAGCCACTGCAGATCTTTGCAACTATTTCTGGATACTGCTCTGAGATGAGAGGAACTGGGTGGGTTGAGAGCATCAGTTGTGATCCTGTTGGAAGCATCTTCTGTGGCTGGGTGCTGGAAGCTGAGCCTCGACCCAGAGTGGTTGGCAGGAAGTGGAGCAGCTTGTGAGGAGCTGCCTATGCCAAGAAGTGATTCTTTTTTTTTGAGGTTTGGCTGGGGATGTAGCTCCTGGAGGGCAGTACTGCTGACACGGTGAATACTGAACTGCTATTCAAAGCTGAACAGCTGATAAAAATGGGGGATGAGAGAGCAGCACTCTGCAAAATCCATGTGCTTAACTCTCAAAGCTGTTTTTGAGAAGATAAAGAAACAGAGACTCAAGATGCCACTTCCACTAAGCTGTATGCCTGTATCTTTTAGAATTAAAGCTTCACTAGACTGTAAAAGGCCCACAAGACCTGATAAATGTGCATTTGAAAATTGGAAAGGGCAGCACCATCTCCATAATTCCTAACTGGCTTTGGAGCCAAGCACTCCCAGTATCATTTCTTTGATTCATGAGAACAGCTAAAACCTAATAACATTATGGAACATCGTCATGTCTCTAACAGGCTTCCTTTCAGACAACTCAGTAGTTTTTTAGATCTACTGTTCAAAATTCATTTCACAAGTCAGGCTCAGAATAGAGATGAAAATGTTAGGAATTTGTATTTTGCTAATTCTGAGTGGAACTGCGCAGAAGAAAATACTCCTTAGGAAAGTGAGTTTTCAGACTGGCTTGAGAATATATTAACTTGGTTTGTCATGCTGTCTTTCTGATTTTTAACTCTGAACTGTTTCTGAATATTGAACAATTTTTTTGTCATGCATTTCATTTGACCAAGACCTGCTCCCTGTAAGTGCCAGGCAGAATCAAAACAACCACCTTGTCACTGTTATTCAAAATTGTGCCTTTGAAACTGTTTTGACACTTGGCCAGGCACCCAGGTGCTGTGTTTTACAGCTTCAGCCAATCCATTTACATACATGGCAGAAGGGGATCTGATAATCAGATCTAGTTGGAAAAATTCCAAGCAAACAACTTCTGCAAATGTGCTCTGGCATTTCTGCCTGCCCCCGAAGGATCCGCAGCGCCCGAACGCTGCTGCTCTGTGGGCAGCACCTGGCCCAGGACAGTGGGGTGTTTGTCATGGGGAGGGAAAGGGATAAAACCCTGGGAGCCCCAGCTCCTGGGAGGCTGTGACCTCAGCCCTCCAGCCTCTCTGGAGCAGAGACCTGTGAGACTCATTTCTGAGGATCTTTGACGCGTGTATTAAAGGTGTTTGTGGTTTTATCATGGGAAGGGCATGGTGTCAAAAGCTGAAGTTACAGGTTTTGGTATAATTTAAGAAATTTTTTTTGGTTATTGTCCTTTCTCAAATTTATTTAAAAGGGTTGTGGGGGTTGTTTTGCACCTAGAACAGTGTTAGTCTTCCTGGAAGGACACTGCAGCCAGGAGCTGCTGGGTGTTTCTTATGTCTAACTGTGAATACACAGTAGCATCTTTGAGTGCCAATACTGATAAAAATAGCAATTACAAATAATTAAGAAAGTCCTTAGGAATTACTGAATCCACCAGTAGTGCTACAAACTTGAATAGAGAATCTGGGGTCCCCAACACAGGAAGGACATGGACCTGTTGGTGCAAGTCCAGAGGAGGGACCACAGTGACCAGAGGGATGGAGCAGCTCTGCTGGGAGGAAAGGCTGAGGGAATTGGGATTGTTCAGCTGGAGAAGGGAAGGCTTTGGGGTGAACTCACTGTGGCCTTGCAGTGCCTGCAGGGAGCCCACAGGAAAGATGGAGAGAGACTCTTGACAAGGGCCTGGAGAGATAGGACAAGGGAAAATGGCTTCACACTGACAGAGAGCAGGGTTAGATTGGATATTGGGAAGAAATTGTTCCCTGTGAGGGTGGTGAGGCCCTGGTACAGGGTGCCCAGAGCAGCTGTGGCTGCCCCATCCCTGGCAGTGTTCCAGGCCAGGCTGGATGGGGCTCTGAGCACCCTGGGCTGGTGGAAGGTGTCCCTGCCCATGGCAGGGGAGTTGGAACTGAGTGATCTTTGAGGTCCCTTCCAGCCCAATCCATTCTGTGAGTTTATGACCATACAGTGTGTATGTGCCCTGCATATAAGATAAACATCTCTTTCCTGATTTGTCTAACCCCTGTATGAGGATAGAAAGTGAGATTTTTTTACATCTCTGCCAGGGCACTAACCCTTTTTTTAACTCTGAAAGGTTTTGGCTCAGTTGAACTGTTGTTAAAATTAATGATCTTTGGAATTGGTGATAAATGTACCTCTTAACCACAGTGCAAGCAATCAGGACTCTGTGTTCAGACTTACTACTTTTGTCTTCTTTCACACATACTGCTTTGTCTCTCTTTTTTAAAATTCTGATAAAACTTTAATTGTCCCATTATCCTGCCACATGTTCTGCCCTCTAGCAGATCTCGGGAATTGAAATGTACTTGCTACAAAGTCAAAGGTGAATAAACTAGAAAAGAGGTATACACAGTTTTTCATTTGGATTTGTTCCATATTTTTTGCATGTCATGTGTTTCCTGAAGCATTTTATTTATTTACTAAGGGATGATCTTATTTGTACTAGTAAGTGTAAAAGATGAACAGCAATGCCTTCTTTTACCATCTTTTTGAATAATTTTCACTGCAGAAAGGAAAAGGAAAGAAGAGAAGGAATATCTTACCTTTTTTTTTTTTTAACCAACATTATGCAGTAATAACTGCCTTGGCTTTTAGCAGACATGATATTTTACCTTTTTGGTGAAAAGCAATAGTTCTCAATGTATATGCAGCATCCCAGCATGACAGGCTCAAAGAGAAGCAAACCCCATGTGACAACAGGAACACCACAGGAACTTCATCTTGAGTCTCAGTGGTGCTAATACATCAAGGTTGTTGTGACCTCTCTCTCAGAGAGCCTAAAAAGATAACTGTTTATATTTAGTGGTAGCTGTTTGTATGGCTTTCTAGGGGCTTCTCTTTCGTCTTGAACTCTGTTTGATTTTATATTTTTCTTTAAGCTGTGTATCTACCAATATAGAAAAATTAGAGTATTTTCATTTTTATTTATTAATAAATGCTGGCATGAAAGCTTCAAGGGGTGAGGCTAGGTTTAGATAAGAGTATGTAGGAGTAGTAACATGAGAGCAATCTCGAATTACAGCATCAAACCTAAGGGCAGAAACATGGAAAATTCAGATAAGTACCAAGACTTGTCATCTACTCAATTTACTGACTGTTTTATGTGTTTCATACTGCCCCAAGCTAGGATGACATGAAAAACAGCAGAAGCTACCAGCATTTATAAAATCATCAGTTTGGGACCTGATGTTACTCTCTCTGCCTTCCTATCTCAACTCCTGGTGTGGTGCACAGTATGAACTCCTCCTTTCCTAAGCAGTAAATTGATGGAATTAGCATATGCAGTGTTTCTGAACCTTTTTTGATTTGTGGAAATTATATATCTTTGTGGAAATGCTAATATATTGCCTGTATTACAGTGTATCTCTCTCTGTCACTTCACCTGCAGATTTTGGCAGTGATTCATGGACCCCCACAGGAGTCTCTGTGTCTGTGGCCACAGTCAGGGACCTGGATCAGTGGCAGGAAACCAGAAGACAGATGTCAGGAAAGAATAATGTTTGTTGCCTTTTGATAGTGTCAGGCTGAGAACATCTTTATTGTTAACTATACAAAGAATGATTTCCAGCAGAGAAAACTGGGCAGCTGCTCTATCTTGACTCTCCTTGCTTCAAAGCCACTGATTTTGCAGGTCAGGTGCTACTGCCTGGAGTTTTCTTTTCAGTCACATGTAGTATGTGCACCTAACAAATCCACTTGCTATAGATGGTAAGAATTTAACTGTTTCCATCACATATCCACCTGCAGGAAGGGAAAAGAAGTGAGAGGTTTTTAACTTAGGAGATAAACTAAGTTCCTTTTCCACAGAGCTGGAAAGATGAAAACTAAAAAGCAGCCAGACAGGGATAGCTGGAGGCATTTGCTCAATGCTGTTAAAAGATGTTTCACAGAAATACTAGGAAGGGTGGGAAGCTTAATTAGAAGTTCTTGAGAAGTCATAAATCTTTCTTAAAAATAACTCTTAATGTGGCTTCCTAGAAGCATTTCAAGGTATCTGAGAATTGGAAGGAATCCCGCTGTGATTGGCTTTTTATGTAATGTCACATTTTCCGTAAATGAGATCTATAGAAAGTTTTTCCTTTGCTTCCCCCTCCACTCCAATGTCCTAAAATAAGCAGAAGATCATACATTGTAGATTGCTAGCTTGTGCCTCTTTTTAAATTTTTAAGTAGCAAATACTAAACAGATTTTTTCATTTCCATGCATGTTTTCCTATAAGCAAAAGAAGATGACAAATACATGCATGATATTTAGAGGTATGCTTTTTTTTTTCCCTAGGTAGCATATTAGAAAAGCTCAGGTGATACTGTGTCACACTGGGTGTGTCAGATAGATACATGTAATTAATTACAAAACTGCCATACATAAATTATTGTTCCTGTCATAATGTGTTAAGTAGAATTAATTGGAATAAATTTTCCTCCAGATATGCATATATGCATACTTTCACTGTCAAAACTTCCTTCTTTCCAGGTACTGCTTTAAAACAGTTGAGCTTTTTTGGTTAAGAACTGTTCCATTGCTTTATGTTGATGCAGATGTAAATAATGTGTTCTGGGCCCATGGCTGCCATTTAGTGATGTGAACTGGTAAACAAGATTTTCTGTAGCTTTCTGAAGCAAGCAGGTAAAGTTGCTGAAATAGATTACCAGAGTGAAAAACATTGTTTGTCTGATAAAAAACAGATTTTCCCAGCAATGATGTCACCTCCTTGTTTTTCAGATTTGTATGGGTTCTTAGACTGAGAATTGTACCTTTTCACCCCTGGAAGGGATAGTTCCACTCCTATAAATGTACCTATAAAGAAATGGCAGTCTTAAATCACACAAAGGAAATTGCCTGATTCACATTTATCTCCATTTGTTAGGCACCGAAGCCCAAAGGCCTACAGAATACCAAACTGTAGGAATACCATGGGGAATTTCTTGAATCACTGAAAAAATTAGCTGGAGCTGTAGGTTGTTGCTCTTTCTTCCAAGAAGGGGCTAGGGCTACAAGTAAAAGGTCCTCACTGAGAAAAAGCACCTTTATATTTAATGAGCACTGTGCACTTAGTTGACATTTTTCCTGTTATTTTCTTTGTCCTTTTTTCTTAAAATATCGGTAGATAGATGTTAGTATAAAAACCTCTGCCTGCTGACTCTTTCTTTTTCTTCTCCAACCTGATCAGTCAACTGGTAAAACTGTAATTAAAAATTAAGTTTGTAGAGGCTGTAAAGTGGGAATGGCTATGCATCTTGTATCAGATACCTGAAATGTATTCTTCACCCTTTTTTTCCTCCTGATGTCAGGCAACAGCAATAACAAAGTGATAAACATTTCATCTCATCATCCACCGCCCTTCCAGAAGAATCACTGGTTGCTATGCATGTTACCACTCTGTTGCTTTATCAGCTGCTGTCATCACAGCCATTGTATCAGCCTCAGAATGGTAATCTGCAGCTTTGATGTTGTACTGGCTGCTTGCATTTTCCATGGCACAGTGCCTTCCTTTTGCCAAGTGAATTCTGCAGAACAGGGGCCTGCTGAAGTAGGTGAAGGTAGCAGCTTTACCTTGGGGTGAGAGCCTTGAGGCAGCTCTTGAGTAGGAACTACAGTCCTTGTGTGACGCAGGGGTTTGTTATCCCGCTCTTCCATGAAGAGAAAGTGATCTAGATGTAGCTGTCAGAAAAAAACTGCTCATCCTTGCACACCAGCAAGACAAGGATGTCTTCTCTGGGCAGTGCACTATAAACTACGTTACAAAGATGCTTATGCATGGATTCAGTGTACCTTGAGATTGCTTGGAAAAAAAATTGCCTTTCTGTCTATCCACATCCTGTGGGTGCAGCAGCACACACCCATGATAAGGCAAAGTTCCTAACATAATTTGAGGCACCTGTGAAATACTGGAGGATGTAACAAAGACAGCAAGATACATGCAGACCAGACAAGTTACATGAACTGCAGGTGAGCTCTGGAGTACTCTCTCTGCCTCTCTGGGGCTTTTAAGGGCAGTGTCACAATCATTCCCATACTCATGTGCTGTGAAGGGCTCAGCCAGTTGTGTGTCAAAGGTGTGATGGCATGGAGAAGCAGTGCAAGCAGAGAAACTGCTTCTAGCAGCCCCTTCTCCCTGCAGCCTCCTGGGGAAATGCTGCTCTTGTTACCAAATCTAGGTTGTGGGGTCCTGTATGCCAAGTGAGGAGAATACTATTGAGAGAACCATTGTATTATTCTGAGGGTCTGTAGCCAGCCATCTGCTTTTCTCTGCAGAGGCTTCCCAGATACTGGATATGTAATCACAGAATTATAGAATGGTTTTGATTGGAAGAGACCTTAAATGTCATTTTGTTCCAATCCCCTGCCATAGGCAGGGACACCTTCCACTAGACCAGGTTCTCCAAACCCCACCAACCTGGCCTGGAACAGTTACAGGGATGGGGCTGCTTCAGCTTCTCTTGAGAAACTGTTCCAGGGCCTCACACTCTCACTACTGTCTTTCTTACTATCTAGCCTAAACCTACTCTCTGTCACTGTGATGCCATTCCCCTTGTCCTGTCACTCCAGGCCCTTACCAAGAGTCTCTCTCCATCTTTCCTGTTGGCTCCTTCAGGTACCAGAAGGCTCCACTGAGGTCACCCCAAAGCCTTCCCTTCTCCCCCAGTTCCCCCAGCCTTTTCTCACAGGAGGTTAAGAGAATTTGAATAACATGACAGTTGGGAGTAGATAGTTCATCTTTCAACAGCCTTATCAGTGAAAGACACATGAAAAATTAGTTTCTTCTGTGGCGTGTGTGGTCTTGGACTGCAGTGTAAAAGGCAAAATGAGTGTCTGCAGATAGGTACTTATAACACTTCATCTTGTTCCAGTGGAGGAGAGTCTTGTCCTTCTTTTCTCTGGTTATGTCCAGCAGGAAATGGCACTAAGGCTGTATTAATGATGCTTAAGAAAAATATTCTTGGAGTCAACAGTTGTTTTTAAATTATTATTAAAATTGTTACATCTTTAGAGTCTCTGTGGTCTTAAACTAGAATTGAAGGCACATTATTCCAAGAAGCTAAAATAGCACAAGCAATAGCATTGTTCCTAAATTTTCCATTGATTAAAGGAATGTTTAGTTAACAGAGGAGATACAGAAAGGGAGAGTCCTGCTCTTGATAGCATTTTGCTAAGGTTGCAGGTAATAGTGCATCTATTAAGTGTCCTCCACCTTGCTACATCACAACACATGTGCTGGCAGGTAAGAAAAGCCTGGAGACAGATGAAGAGGCTGCATTCCTTTGTGGATTGGGAGGGAGAAGCTAGAACCAGAGCAGTTACTCCACATTTTGATTTTTCACACCCATCTGGTGAGGAGGAGGAGGAGGGGAGCACATTGCGACTCAGATGCGGATGGCTGGAAACATTTCTGTTCCTCATTCTGGGCCAGCTTCCCCAGTTCTGTGCCTGAATTTTGTCTATGAGTGCAGGTGGGAGCTGGGCAGAACAAAAAGAAGCTCCTACAAGTTCTCTTTCTCTTTTCCTTTCCTAAGCAAGGATTAGTTGGTTTTCTGCTGTATTTTGAAACATGAAAGGAAACAAACCATCTCTAGACAGATTCCACAGGTGAAGGTGCAGTTATTAGATGAGGATTATTTTCCACTAGAATTCAGTGCTACCTGAAAAATCCATGGAAAAATGGCTGACCTGTGAATCTGAGGAGGAAAACTATTCCGGTTAAACTGTCCAGGTTCTCAGCCCACCTCTCCCCAAGTGATAAACCAAGGTGATAATACTTAAAGCAAAGCTGTTTAACTTTTTAAATTTTGAAGTAAAACAGTTACGGTTCTCTGTCCTTTTGAAAGTCTGCTCATCACCCTGAAGTACTAAACCTATGACATATAATAGTTTTGAAAAATATGTTCATTTACAGAGACAGCAATGACAATTCAGTTGCTTGTCTGTCTTGGCTTTGCGAGTGAGATTGTGACTAAGATTTTCTCTGGTTTGCCTCTCAATTTCTGCTCAAGGAGCAGATACCAAGTCTTGTGGGAGCATCACATGTTGGGCTGTCTTCCTTCCACGCCAGGACAATGCTGTGGCTGCTCTAGTAAACACATCACACAGTTTTGCATTAAATCAAGCCTTTTGACCTGACTCTTCCCAGCAGGTAATAAGGAGCATAAGTTCTATTCTTTGGTCAGTCCTGGAAAAATTCTCCTTACCTTAGGAGAACTTCCTATATTGCCAGCCAGCTGCTTTTGAAACAGTCCTAAGCCTCAGGGCTGGAAACACGTTTGTCAGCCAGCTGGGAAGGGGAGCATATGTCTCACTTCCTGCACCTCAGTGATGTTTCATTACAGAGTGCATCACAGATGCCTTCCTGCTCCTACACCCTTTTTTCTTGCAAAACTTCCTCTCACTTTTGATTTGGATTCCTCCTGCTCTCTTGTCAGGAGAGCACTGGTTAAAAAGAAGCTCACCAATCTAGGAAGAAGGTCCTAGGTCAGTTTTGGTGAAGAACCAGTTTGTAGTGGGTACAAAGCACTTTCTTTAATGTCTGAAGCCAAAATCAGATCATATCCACCTAGATTAGACACAATATATGAGGTACTAGTTTCCAGGTGGATCAAGCTGGGGACAGAGCTCAGGATGAGGGCTGACCTGTAATGACGAGCTTTGCTGCCTCTTGTCACTGTGCCCTTGATAAGACAGTAGGCATTATCTCAGGCTTAACACACTAACACTGCTCACACTGCTGCCAACTGGGATGCAGCCTTTAGCATAGGAAAACTCTTCCTAAATATATACTCCAGAAATGAAACAAGCCATCTACATTGCATTTTGTTATGGGAAAACCACCAAAACTGTAATAAATTTATCTAAAAATACCATAGGCTTTGAGAAGGGTAATTACAGGTTTTTTAAAACCCTTTGTGTACCAGCATTGAGTAAAACTCGGTTGTTTGGCAATTTCTTACAATATTAATGCTATGGATTTGTTCTTTTCTCCCTGTTGCATTTCTCCTAACCAAGCTGCATTTATTCTCCTTGGGAGAATCATATGTTGCTATCTCATTCCCATGGTACCCATGTGGAAAGACTTCTAGTAGGCAGAATTTATCCCTGTAGTCACATACTCTTCCTCATCGGAACATTGATTCAAATTAAGTTATGACAAAGCAAAAAGAAGTTTGGTTATTTAAACTTTCTCAGAATTGCTGACAAAATCTGTTCTGAAGATACAAAGAGGAGGAAACATCCACCACCCTCCCCCCACCCCTCATTGGCTTGACAAGCTCCTGGCAGAATCTGACAAGTTTTGGGGTGTTTTTTTAGTATGTGCTAGTGGGATTTTTAAATTGTCTTTGCAGAACTCTGCTCTTTGGTGTTGCTGCTGAATAGGGCAAGCTGACAATCAACAGGAAGGCACAGGAAATGGCTCAGGTGTGAATTTTGATTTGAAACCTTCATCCTATAATGGCTTCATCTAGTAAAAATATGGTTTGACTAATTAAAAATTAGGAGTCTTCCTGGTGAGGAAGAGGAATTGTCTCTGTGTTGCAAAGACCCATTTCCCTGAATGTAAAACGGTCAAAATAGGAAGGTACTGCCTGGAAGTTGTAGATCTTTTGCAGTCCTAAATGTTGCACATATTGGATATTTGTGTTCTCTCTTTCAAATCACATCTGTTTGCTTGCAACTGGGGGTTCTTCTTCATGCAGATCCAAAATGACTGCCCCACTGCCCTGTTTGGCTTGGGGCAAACAGCAGGATGAGTTTGCTCCAAGCCTGTGACTTTTGCTGGGTGAGGCAGCTGAGGTGCTGCCTTTCCCTTGTGCAAAGGGAAGATTACTAAGAAGATTACTGTTAGGTGGAGATGTTAGAAGAAAGAGGGCTAAGAGGTTGTGTCAGCTAAGGACACGTCTGTGCTGCACCTTATTCTGGCAGTGCCAGGGCACAGTGTGAGCTGGGATCTTCAAAGGGACATCCAAAGTGTCAGCTGGCACGTGGTTAAATGAACAGTGTTAATTAATTGAGGAGCAGTGCTGTCTGGAGGGGATTTTAGCACTCCTGGTGCTGGAAGCAGCTTGATCACAGCTAGACCAGGTTGTCCCTACAGTCCTCTGATGCTTCAGGGTCATTTCAGGATGTTCTCCCCTTGGCTGATGGTTTGGATGCTACAAATGGAAGGGTTTGATAAACACATCACTCCCTGTTTTGCTTTGGTGAGTGTGTCATGTCTTTAGAGCACTGACAATGTTGGGATTGCCTTTAGGCATTTTTGTTTTGTTGTGGAAAGAAGGGATTGTTTTTTTGGGTTGGTTTGTTGTTTTCTTACGCTGTTGTTTTGGTTTTTTATTTGTAAAAACAAAGGATCTGGTTTTAGTGTGTGACAGAAGAGCATTGTGTGAAGAGTGCTGTTAAGAATGGTAGTTGCAGAATGATTTGTGCTTGTTGCATTTTATTGTCTTGAAAACAAACATGCCCCTCCTCTCTAGCTGCAATCCACTGATTCAGTTGAAGAAGCAAGGTCAGCTTTCATAAAATATTTCAGAATATTCATTGTTCCAGCCAGAGAGCTTTGTGCTTTCCTTCTTAGCTCTGCAGTCACCCAGGACTCCTAGGTGCTTCCTGCTGCTTCTGCTCCACACCCCACCATGTTTTGAGCAGAAGCAGGTAAAAAAGGCCTAAGAGTTGGGAGAGAAGCAGGAAGGTTACAGGGATTCAGTCAGAGGAGGCAGGGCTGCCAGAAGCAAGGGGACAGATTGAATTAATTTGTATTTGTGTGAAAGGTTTTAAAACTGGCCAGTGACCCAGTGATCAACACTCCCTTGCAGTGACGTGGGACTTTCCTTTCCCTGCTCTGGGAGGGACTGCAGAGATTCACAGCAGAGAATGGCAGTAATTCAGTCACTTTTGGTGACATCAGATTTCTGAACAGCACAGCTGGTACTTGGCAAAACAACTGTGTCCTCTGATGGGACGAGTCAAAGATGTGCATGGAGGGAAGGTCCCTGGACCCCAGAGGAGATAAAGGTGTTACCTGTTCTCTTGAAGAAAAGGTAACGACTTCTGTGCCACAGATGTCTTGGGAAACAAAGATTTCAAGTCCTCTCCCAATTAGATGACTGTTGCAATTGAAAACAGGCAAATCCACGCCTTTTTTTTACAGGCTGTTGTGAAAAAACGAGGAGGTGTTTCTGATGGTGACAGTATGTTCAGGTGGCTTGGAGATCGGGCCTGAATCCTGAGCAGTCCTCCACCAATGTCTCCATCAGAGCCAGGAGTTTTTGGGGTTTGTGTCTTTTGCCATCTGTTAATCTCAGGAGGGGACTGGGAAAGGAAGCATTGCTAATATTTGCAGTTACAGTTGAGAATTGTCCATGAGTGACTGTAAGATAAGAACCATTTTCCCTCAGGAACTTCCTGGTCATTTGCAGCTTTGGTGGCAGGTGACGGATGGCGATGTAGCTGTTAGGGCAGCCAGATAGATGAGCAAATTTGGAAAGCTGCCCTGCCTGAGCAGATGTTCCTTTGCACAAACAAGTTTGGAAAGCTTCTCTGAATGGAGAGTACAACCAGATCACCATGTTTAATAGCTTTGACTTTCATGTCAGAGAAATCAATAATTTTGAGAATGGAAAACTTCATAAATTTATTTTTACTGTTGTTCTTATTTAATCAATGAGAAATACAAAATGCACCCAGCTATGAAGTAATTAAAAGTGACAGGCTTGTCATAAGATTTTTATCCTATTTCTATCCCTTTCTAGACACAGCAAGAAGATTATTTTAATGAGGTAATGACTATTTTACTTTGTAGTGATGTTTGGAGTAGAAAAGTTCAATGAAAGATTGAAAATATATGCGCAGATGACATTGGAATGGTAAATACTGCACTGTTATGAAATAAGTCAATTTTTAAGCTTTCCAGCATTTGAAGTATTTCTCTAAAAACTGGCATTTCCTGTGTGTCTGAAAGTAATTGTAAAAGCAATACCTTGCTGACTGAAACATGCTGCTGCCACCCAAACCTTTGCAGTGAATTCTGACTCCAGCTCTCATCCCCTGCACCCCAGGGCTGTCTGTGTGTGGGTGTAACCTCTGCTCGTGTGAATGTGCATTGCTGTCTTCAAATGTGCTTGCTAAACATCTGGCCTGTGGAGGAGTTCCTTTATTTTCTTAGGAAGTACAATAGAACTTTTTAATTTCTGTTGCTGCCTTTGGTAGAATCTAAGCTTGAGAACAGAAGAGCAAGGTCCAATGGATTTATTTAAGGATTAAATATTTATATTGTATCAGGGTTTTCAAAGAGCTCCCTACTTAACTGTTCCCGTATAAAACCATAAACTAACCTGGCCTTGAAGAAAATATGTTCCCTGAGCAGTGCCAAAAGATTAAAACCAGTATTTTTAGTATATACTTGTGACAGAGAAAAAGCCTGGTTCCTCAGTGCATGTGAAGACAGACTTGTACAGGTTCTGCCAGTAGTTATCCAGCAAATTCTATGTCTAACTAGATGCTTTTCTGACTTGTGAATTAGAAGAGCTGTAAGTCTAGGCTTGGATTAGTTGGACTGATTGACTCAGAAGTGTTCCTAGGCCTGCCTGTAACTCTGAGAGGAGTTTGGTGCCTCCAGAGCAGCTTCACTGGCAGTAAATGTCAGGCTTTTCAGTCTTACTGAGTTTCCAGGTGAATGCTGTTAACCACTTACTTTCTGTCTGTTGTGTGCCTGCCCAGCACATATCCTGTGTATCCTAGCTCCCTGCTCCCTCCTTGGCCTTAATGCCAGTATCAGTGCTTAATTCTGCACAGCAAGCTTCCCTTCCCAACACCCAGCCAAATTCATCCCATCACCCCTCACTGGAGAGAGGCTGCCTAAGAACAGATTTGATGCTGGATGAGTGATTTGAAGGAAACATCACTCTGATGTCACTGTGCTTTAATATTATTTTTAAGACTTAGAGATTTTTCTTTTGCCACTCTTAAGTTAGATGAAATCTGTTTGTGTACCAACTCTCTGGGAGTACCTAGAGCCTCCTTGGGTGGGAAAAGCTGCACATAAGGGGGGTTTTTAGATACCTTTAAGAGTAGTTCTGTCTGTGGCATGTTAACCAGGACAGGTGAGGAAATCCTGTTTCAGACTGTGATGAAGTGTAGGTTGCACTTTAACAGCAATTTGTGTTGTTACCTGGCTGAGCTGTGGTTTTGGGGAAGAACGGACAAACCAGTTCACACTGTGTGCAGCTGCACTGGCAGTTTCTGCTGTTTTAGTTTTGGAATTGGAAGAAGGAGGTTACACAAGTCTCAGCCTCTACAGCTATAGAATTGTCATACTGAATAGTGGGAAGTCATAAGTCATGTTATCACCCTGTTCCATTTTCCTGCTTCCAAAGAGATCTAACACGCTTCGAAGCTGGGTGCTTAATGATATCCTTTGAGGTTATTAACTTTGCAGGACAGGCTTTCTAACTGGTAATTCTGGTACAATTAGAAAATCAGTATTTCAAGTGCACAGAAAAACACTTCTATTTTCTGAAGACTCCTCAGAGGTCAGTGCCTTTTCTTGTCCTCCCTTAACCCACGAGCTGCTTTTAGTCCTCAGCAAGCACTGACTGCACTCGCAGTCACCCTCTCCTTTCCTCTTGCCATGTGCCCTTCTGCACTCTGTCCACAGCTCCCTGGAGGACACAGCTGATGTGTTAAGCTGCTCGGTCAACAGTGCCTTGTCCTCTGCTTCTCACTCTGGATTTGTTCCTCCTTCAGTTTGCTCTGGAATCCCTCCCTAGAACCATAGAATTGTAGAATATCTGGAACTGGAAGGGACCCATGAGGACCATCCAGCTCCTGGTCATGCACAGACCCCCCAACAATCCCACCCTGTGCTCCTGCAGCTCTGGCAGCCTCGGGGCCGTGACCATTCCCTGGGGAGCCTGGGCAGTGCCCCACCCCCTCTGGGGGAAGAACCTTGCCCTGATATCCAGTCTGACCCTGCCCTGACACAGGATGCAGGATGAAGTCTGATTTTGTCAATTGCTGTAACAACTTCACTCAACAATTGCTCAGCATCTTCAGCAAGTCCAACAGCTGTTTTCAGTTTCTCTATTTGAGCAGCTAAAACCAAGCTTTTTCTCATAGATGGACAGCAACTAAAATTGTTCTGCATATGGTTTATTAGAAGTTTCTTGCTTTGCAGTGTTCCTATTACGTCAGAGGGAATGCACCCAAACCCAGCTGCATCCACATTCCAGCCTGAATTACTTGGCACTGAATGAACACTATAGAGGAATGAAACACAGCAGATCAGATAGTTTCTCCTCCTTTTTCCCCCATGTGATTTCTGTCTCCTTTGATCAGATTCCTTATCCTTTTATTAGATTAAGAAATCTAAAATAAATACAGCACTATTTCTCTACCTTACAATGATGCAGTGAGTGGGAAACTGCTATGTATGGCTTAGATTAGAAAATAATAATATGCAGGGAAAGTTGGTAAAGAACATAAAGCTTTTTTTGATTTGACTTTGTGAAAGGTTGTCCAGAAAGAGTGCAAACACTAGGTACAGAGTCCAGCTGTTGTTGGGTCTAGTCTACCAGAGGCCATTCTTGAAACAAAAGCCCTATCATGAAGTTAAATTAATTATTACAGTGCTTATTGTATTAAATACTAATATTTAAATAATTAACTGTTCTGCACCTTTAACAGTTCTGAAAATGGATGGACATACCTTCCCTTATTCCTTAACTGTGCTTTTATGTTGAAAGTCAGAGGGTGAAAATCAAAAGCTGCAGGGTGATAGGAAATAACTTTCTTAGTGGCAAAGATGCATTTCATACATTTTAAAGTAAATTAATTCAAATCTACCATAGCTATTCAGGCAGCTATATTATGGTACCATTTTTCTGCAGTCTTTTACAGAGAATCTAAGAATTCTAAATTTTAGCCATGCAGGGTTTTTAAATGTTGTATCTTTTCTGGCTTGACTTAGTGAAGAAAAAGTAGAAAGGGCCAGGTCAGGGAGATGACCCAGGAAGCAGCATTAGATTGAAAGTCCTTTACAGCTGCCTCTGGGAATGCTCTAGGGAAGCAGCAGTTCTTCTATATTTATTTTAAAAGTGAAGTATTTCAGAGCTAAGGGAAAAAGCACTCCAGGGAGAAGGAAAGAGGTCTGCAGAAAAGGAGAAAAAAGCCCTGATATCCACGAGCATCATGGAAAGACAGAAAATGATCAAGATAAGTAATAAATATTTCAAAAAACAAAGACAAATTTTATCTATCTTTTGGTAGTCAGGAAATTATTTTCCCTTAAGGAACTCAAGACATTCTCTCAGAAAACAACTTAATGAGCAATACCTTTTTGCTTTTGTTTTGTTGACACACCAGAACATCTTCAATTAAATATATTCTCCTATTTATATGGTATCTGAAACACTCGTTCTTCTTGTATCATTTCTCTGCTCTAGCTGCTGATTTATTTCTTACTCTTTGTACTCTTTCCTTCACTTTTTGGCCCTTTTTGGGGCTACTGTCAGTAACAGTAAAGTAGGTTTATGTAGTCACTCTGCTTTTGCATATGAGACCTCAGAGTTAAGGGCCAAATATGTCTTGCTCCTTATATTTTCAATGAGCAGAAAAAGGAGTGTCCCACAAGGAGAGTTCAGAGTCTCTTTCCATCTCTTTCCATTGTTTCTTTGCTGTCTTTTTTTTTCCTTCTTTCTTTTTTTTTTTTTGATTTTGGGCACATTACTGACCTTGAGTGACAGCAGCAGCCAAAAGGAAGAGCACTTGGCTGTTCATCCCACCATCCCACAGAAACCCTTGTGGAAGTATCACTGAAGTAGTCAGATTACATTCAGAGTTTTGATTCTGATAAAACAACACTTCAGAAAGATGTAAAAATGTGCTGCCAGGGTAAAAGGAATAGAATAAGCCAGCTCACAGGCTGTGGCTTCCAGAGAGAAGAGACAAAGCCTTTTTTTCTGAATCAGTCTCCCCTGCTTGGACACTCCCTGATTGGAGTCATTCAGTAGCTATTTGGAGGCTTTCCCAGTGTGGGAAAGATAAAAATATTTGGTTTTGGTTGTCATTAAGGCAGTGTTCCCTTGATGAAAAGGAATTTTCTGGGGAGCAGGTTGAGGCAGGAGACTGAGACATCTCAGAAAAGCCTTTCTGGCCAAAATAATTACTGGGCTCCATGGTAATCTATTGTTCAAAACCAGGAATTGTCATACTCAGAATCTAGGTGTTTGATTAATACACTAAAAAAAACCACAAAACTATAGAGAAGTGGCATAACTGTGAAACTCAGTGGTTTTGTAAGTATTTCTATTTCTTTCTGGATAGAATTCTTTATTTAGCTTGGAAAAATTAGCTACCTGGAAAAATTAGCTGTATTTATGTCTGTCTGTCATGTCTTAGTTATTTTTGCCTAAGCTATGGGATGATTTGTATTGATTTTTATTTTTTTTATCATCTTCATTAGTGCTTATGAAGGCTGTTTTTAAGGCCTGTACTTGGAGATATTTGCCAGAGGCAAGCGTACCATTTACAGCAAGCAAAAATGAATGGCAACCCAGAAAAGAAACTAAACTCCAGCTCCCCTTTCCTCTTTATGTGTTTGTTTTCTTCCTTGTCTTTTTCAAAGGAAAAATGCTATGAAATGTGGTTGCAATCAGTGTAATATGAAACACAGAATTACAGAAAAATACAGAATGGTTCATCTTCCAGCTCTGGAATTTTCTTTGTCCTTGCCCATCCTGAAGATAGTCTCAGCATTTGCCTTTTATTGTCCATGGATCTGTTCTCAGTTCCCATATCATTCCCAAAATATCTGATTGTTTACTTCCAATGACATCAACAAATTCAGTCATGCCATCCAACTTCCCATCCAGTGCCACACTCCATCCTCCTTTCCCAGGGTAACACTTTTCTCCCTCAGATTCCTGTATGAAACACAGGCACCTGAGAAGTCTAGAGTACAGACTTGCAAATTTATATTTTCTACGTAGATGTAGCAGAAATTAAGAGAATTTCCTCTACTGAAGTTACAGTTTCTATCCAAATACCTGTGAATGGACATCAGGACTTAGGTAATTTAGCAGCAAAAAAAAAAGAGCTAACCAATGGAGCCTTTATTTTCCCACATCTTGTGCATCAGTGTTTGGCATTTTTGTAAATGACTTATTCCCCTCAAACTGGGCAAAGCCAGTTCTTACTTCATCAGATTTTTTCAAAGGTTTCATTATACTGGAGTATGGGATGTGATTTGCAATGATGTGTAAACAAAGGGAAGGAGAAGGCAAAATGGAGAGAAACCAAAAGAATGATAATTAGAAAAAGAAGACCTGTTTCAAGTACTTTCATATACTTTTTAAAATATATACAATTTAAAATGTATTTTAAGTATAGAGACTTCCATATGGAGTTGATCTTAAGCAGCTTGAAAAATTGAGAGTTTCATTTGACCTTCAAGTTGCAGGAAACCTGAAGTGGTTTTAAAAAGCTTGTGAAGGTTTGGTTGCTGGGTTTTTTTTTTTTACTTCCAAGGTGAAGACTTTTAGCTTAATCTCTTTGCTGTTCTGACTACTTTCCCTTCTGTGACTGTGCAGTGCCTTGGAGCATGTCCTGCCCTGTGATCCTCCAGCCTCTGTAACTGGTGTAACAGCTCATGCCCCACTCTTCTTAAATGGATTTTAGGAGCAACCTGAGGCAGTTTTTACTTTCTACACAGGCAATCCAAAGAGAGTAAGGGTTCACAGAAGGTAGTGAAATGAAGTCCACCTTTGTGGCATGATGGTGAGGAGCGAGGAGGGTTGATAAAAAGGCAGTTGCTGCTCCATGATGAACAGGCAGGAGAAGCCCCCAAGCTGCTGAAATATGAAATGGAGATGAACCCAATATAATTTCATGTGTTTAGGCCAAGGCATTGTGATCCTTCCCTGTGAGGGAGGACTGTAATTCCGTGCCTCATCTCGCCCTGATCACAGTCAGCAAATTAGAGTTTTTAAAGAACAGCTTAAACAAAAAGATTTGACTGGGAAAGACAAATGAGAAACAGTTTAATAGTAGAAGACATAGCAAGCACTGATTGAGAAGAAATGAGGAGGAGGAATAACTAGAGCTGATTTAAAACTTAGTGTTTCCTTCCCTCAGGGAATTCTAACTTCAGCATTAACTTTATGTTGGATAGGAATAAAAAAAATAATAATTCTAATTTCTCTACTGGAATGGAGTGTTATGAAAAATCTTGGTTTTCAAAAGCCTGGTGTGTGGTGGTTTTTTAAGTTTCAATTTTGACATCTTGTCTTCCCCCACCACCTTGAATGAGTCCTGGGAATGGCAATGCAGAGATCTCTACATTGATCACTGTGAGCTGGGGTCATTGACCAAGTATTTTTCCCTGGTGAATGATATTGATGCACCTCCTGCTCTGCTTCCAGGGAGCTCTGGCACAGTGGAGGTCGCAGCACATGCCAGGATTTTGCATGAGGTGGGCTCTGTTGGGAGATACCCCTGTCAAGAGGCACAGCTGATAGTGATAATGGATTGTAGGTTGTGACAAAAGGAGGATGTTGTTGTGTTGTGTGTAAGAAATGGAGGAAGGTGGAGTGTGCTCTCAGAGGAAAACCATAACATGTGTGGTGTTCTAGGTAGAGGAGGGAAAGTAAAGTACATCTTTTCTGGAAGCTTATTGAGATGACAAGTAGGTTTTATAATGAGAGAGAAAAGCAGGACATTTATGCAACCCTTTATAAGGTTCATGTTTAATTCAGCTTTGCCATGAAGATCTCAGATCAGCAGGTGTGCTTCATCCATTGGCTGTACAACAGCCATCAGCTGTTATTCTGCAACAAATACTTCTGTGAAAGGGGCATTTATTCATGTGGAATAGGATTTAATTGGGATGCTCTTTATGTAGTTTTTTAGGGAGAAAACGCCTCCATAGGAGCTCACACAAATTTCTCTCTTCACTGAGAGTCTCTAAAACACCTGCCCTAGGAATCACAATAACAGGGGAAATAAAGCCCCAATTAGCTCATTTGAGGTGTCATGCTACAAAGATAATCAGACTGTTACTTGATTAGTTTTTAGCCTGTGGGCTAAAGTGACTGCTGCAAGGGGATAGGAAGCTACAGTGGGTAGGGAATAATGAAGTGCAGGCAGCTCAGGGCTGGTCCCTCCATCCACAGCTGTGTTTGGGTGGTCCAGCATTCCAGCAGCTCTTGGAAGCCTCCCTGGAAAACAGGGCCCTTTTCTGGGTCTGGGAGCAAAGAGGTTCCCTGTGCTGAAGCCAACAGACGGGAGACGCAGGGGAGAGATCACTGATCTTTCCTTTCTAGGTGTTTCATGCCCTTCTCTTCCACCTTCCTCCCTGCAGTGAAGCCCTGGGAGCCAAGGGAGGCTGGTTTCAGTAGGAGGTTAGCAGTTGCTCCATCTGTTTGCTTAGGATTGTGGTTTAAGGTCCTTACAGTAACAGCAGCAAGCTCTTCCTGTATATTTTGACTGTGTCAATATTGTCCTTTGTTAGTGGGAGGGCAAGTTGTATGAGTAAAACATACATCTTTTCACTTGGACTTTACAAAGCTTTTCAAGAATATATGTTGGATATAGCTAAGTGTATTCTCTGTGGGGAGAGAAGGTAGTTTTTATTTTTATCCTGGGTTTCTTCTGCTTTCTTGCTGAACTGAATGATTTTGCTCTAAGATAAGGCACAGGGGAGACTTACAGCCTGAGATCTGTTTCCTCTGATATGTGGAGAAGAACATGAAAGCATCATATTAGGCTGTTTCAGTGAAAACAAAGATGCAATAAACTCTGGAATAAAGGGGCTGTTTTTCCTAGGCATTAGGAAAGGAGTGTCATATTGTCTCAGTGGATTGCATTGTGTGCACAGTAGTTCTGCTCTCGCAGACTGGAACCTGAATTTTGCTGGAGTTGTTTGATAAAATGACTTAGCTTTCAATTCAGCTGAAAATGAAAAATGCTAAACCCATTGTGGAAAGAGCAGGGTATGTCAGCTGACAAACAAAAAGCTCACCTGTGCTATAATGTCAGCTTCTCTGTAGATGTTGCAATTCTTTTTGTGTGTTTCATGGTGTGACATGATTGTGTGTGTCATTAGAGCTCTTTTATTTCCTAATAACTAATGGCTTCTACTGCAAACCTCACAGTACCTCCCTCATGGCAAACAGAAAGGAGGGGCTAGCTGATCCCCATACTATGCAATAAATGTTCCCATGTTACCTGAGAGTTTGGCTCACTTTCTGGACCAAACTAACTGCTTGCAGACAATCTTCGCAGCAGATTTTTTCAGGCGAGTCATGTTCCTAAACCCTTTCTCTGTAAGTGATACTAGACCTCCTTTCAATGTTGGGCTGGGATTTTCCCTTTTAAGTGATCCTTGGTCCTCACTTCTCCACTACTGGCTGTGACTCTCTCAGAAGGGGTGGATTAAGGCTGATGGTGGCTAGCAGGGGTTTCTTTTATTCCTTCTTGCTTTGTGGCCATAGATGATCTGTTCCTACTGTAAGTTTCCCAGTTCAGAAGACAAAACTGCAGGTTGGCCTTCAAGGTCTTTTGCAATCTAAACAAAGTTAGAATTCTATAAATCAGGAAAAAGAAAAGAAAGCCTTTGAAGAAGAATTAGTAGAGTTGAGGCATCGTGCAAATCCTGGAGAAAGCTGCTGTAACTTTTATGATAGTTAAATTGTAAAACTCGAGTACTTGCTGAAAAGGTGGATGAAATGTTCCTGCTGGGAGGCCAACGTTTCACTGTGGGCAAGTTTTGGCAGTGATACAGGACCAGTAAATTCTTGCTCTATCTGGTCCCTGCCTCTCATCCCACTGCTGCTTCACAGCACCCTCAGCAGTGCTGACACAGCTCTTTCTCAAGCCACATGATGAACCAGTCCAGTGTATTTGTTTAATTCCCAGCTTGATCCCACAAGATTTCTTCCTGCACATATACTCAGGAGAAGTATGGCCTGAGTTGCTAAAGGTAAGAATTTCTAGGAAACGTTAAAGCTCCTTCCAAACCCTCTGCGTTTAAGCATAGTGCATTTTGGATTTCATAAAAGAGAGCAGCAGAGGATTGGGATGAGTTTCCCCTGTGAATACACTGCCTTGTCTTAGGCCTGCTGTCAGACCTGAAGAGTATTAAAACTAAGGCTTATGAATGTACATATTTAGTACATTAATTGGCCCAGGCTGTGTCTCAGAGTTAAACTACAGTTAGTCTAAATCTGGAAGAATCAACCTGCTATAAGAAAACTTCTTTGTAGCATATAGAAGATCTAAGAGTTTCAGTATCACCTGTGGGCATGGCTGTTCGGTATGGTGATTAGAGCTGCTCACAGCTTTGATGGAGTGTCTGGCACCTGGCAAGCCTGACATCCCACAGCCAGCTGGGAAGAGTGGCAGTGCAAAGGTGTCTTTCTTCTACTCTTCCTTGCGTTCATAATTGAGTTCTTTTAGGTCATAGATAATAGTTTCCATATTTTGTTACTGTTTCTAAGATGATCTATTTGTTCTGTGAAATACTTGCATTAAGTTCTTTCTGTTCTGCTAAGCACTGTGACTTTCTAACCTGAATTTGAATGCTGAAGTTTACTGAAGGGCTTGAAATTCTTAAAAAATACCTGAAATTAATTTGTAAGAAATAGATCATCCCATGTCCTTAGACTTGATCTCTTTATATTCTTTGAAGTTGGGGTTCACAGGATCACTCTATTGCATTTATTCTTCAGCCCCTCAGTTTGTGTCTTGCCAGCAGCCATTTTATCCTGTGTTTCTAGGAGATGGCAGCTAGATTAAATAATTCCCAAGTAAGTATCATCTAAACAAGATTTTTTTCTACTAGCACAAATCACCTACCATTTTCTTCCTGCATCTATGCTTAAACTTTCTTCTGTCAGAAGGCTCATGCTGCATCCCCAGACACATTTTCTTTCCCTTTTGGTCACTAAGGACTGTCTTTCTTGTAACATCTTTGCCATTCAGTTGTTAAAATCCAGGTTTCTTGGCGTGCGTTCAGTATAGATCAGAGAGGAGGGATGTGGTGGCAAAAGCTACGATGGATGTGGTGGCAATCTCCCAAAAGCTACACTGGCTTCCAGTGCAAATTAAGGCCACCTTGGTGCACTGTTTACTGTGGTTTCAAACACCTTTCAGATAAAACAGGCATCTTTGGGTTCTACTGTTTCTCTGACTGCCACCTTTTTTCCATTCTCATCCTGTTGGAAAGGGGTCAAGAAAGAGAATTGGCAACAATTTTAACAGAGAATCTCTGTAGGCTCTGAGTATTCAGCCAGGAAAAATTTTCTGAAAGCCAAATATGCTGAGTTTCAGGCTGTTTTTACTGCCGGGGGGGCAGGGGGAAGGAAATATATTTTTCCTAAAATAGCATTTTGTGCTACAGAGATTTCAAGAACTAAAATTTTGAGCAGAGTGAAACACCTTTCCTGCTTTGTTTTTCTTTGCTCTCATGACAACAGCAAAGTCGTTTTATGCTATTAAACTAGAAAAAATATTGTTGCTGCTACCATGTGCTAACATCTACTACTTTCCTAAGAGGTGTGGTTGAGTGTGAGCCCTTATCTGTGTGCAAATTTTAGTAAATGTCTCTGTATTGCACGAAGTGTCCTGCCTCAAAGACTACTCTTTGTCACGGTCAGTGTATGTTTTGGCTGTTAATAACAAAACTTTTTTTCTTTTTCGTGGCAAGCCTGATGGGGTTACATGCTACTTTTTATGTCCTTGCCCAACTGAGCTGTGTATTTTGGCAGCAACTTTCCAGCCTGGCAATCTGTGTGTACCTCATGTCAGCTCTTCCAAATAGGACTCTTATCTGGACCTAAGATTAGAAGGAAGAAATCCAAGGTGAGGGATAGCCAACAAATCTTATAAGGCTTTGAAAATATGGACAATAATTCAGTTGGTGACATCAGCAAGGGGACCCTGTGCCTTTTGGCTGCTGTTCAGAGAAGCAGATATTTGTAAAAGTCTAGTTGCTACACCAAGTCACTTAATGTTTATTTTCAGAGCATCTCCAGGGTTTGGGCTGAGGACAGACTAATCTGCAATTGCAGAGATCCAGGGAGCTAAGAGACCTGGCTTAAGATGCTTGGTACAAATTAATTGAGAGAGGGAGATGTGGCTTTTTCTGAATATCAAAGTTTAAAATAGACAGAACAGAGAGGTTTAATGTAGAATGTGCCTACTTTGCATGTCTTAGTGTGATGGAGCTAAAAGCTCCAAAGTAGCTTGGTAGTGCCTCTGAACTAGTAACACTTGTTTGATATTTCTGTCTTTAGACAGGGCTTTGTCTTCAAGATCGTGAGGTCATACAAAAGTTTAAGGGAGGATCATTTCTTGGAAAAATAAAAAATTATTAAGAAAAAATGAGTAATAAGTATTTTTTTCTCAAACTATACAGATAAATCCTTCCTTTTAGATGGGTCATAAATATCTTTGTTTTGGCACATAGCAATTTCCTGTCCCTGCAAGACTGGAAAAGGCTTAAAAAAGAGAATAATCAGGAGGCATATTTATTTCTGTACCTCTCTGTGGTCTGTGAAGCTGTGCTAATATGCCACAACTTCGTGTGGTCCTTTGAGTTTTCATGGCATGCACATACCAGTCCCTCTGGAGGCACTACCACCAGAGAGGCTGCAGGGATTGACAGGATTATTTAAGTACTTTAAACTTAATTCAGACCTTTCTGAGATGTTTAGAACCGAATCATCATTGAATTTCTTTCCATTCCCTGCTTTGAATGTCAGTGCACAGAGAATGTATTAGATGACATCAGTACAGTCTGACCATCCTTTTCTGATGCTGCACTTATGTTTTATTCAGTGCTGGTTTTTTTTGAACTTCTGTAAATGTGCCTTGTCATCTCTTGTCATCTTGTCTTCTAAATATTGGAGAAGAGGGGAAGGAAAGAATTGGTCCCTTTATGTGCAAAAGGAGGAAAAGTTTTCACTGTGCCAGTGTGTGCCAGCCAAGAGGCATTTTCTATTGACATTTTATTGTCTCTTCTTTCTGGAGAAGTGTGTTTTAAAGGCTCCCAGTGCTGCAAAGCTCTCTGCTGCCTCATTATTCAGAGCTGCTGATGTGAAGAGGAAAGTTCCTTAATGCAGCTTTTGCTAACTCCAGGGAATTCTCTTTAGTTTCCTCTTCCTGCTCTTTTCCCTTTATCTGAAGAGTAAATGTTTGTGTTTCTTGGAGAACGTAGGGCAGAAAAATCTGCAGGCTGTTGCTGCCTGTCTTCCACAGAAACCAAGGAGATTTTAGGGATATATTTTCCTTGCAGTTGGTGAGAAAATCTAATTTGGAAGGGTATCATTTTGATCTTCTAGCTTGGTTTCTTCCATGTATAATTATAACTTCCCTCCTGAATCCACAGTTTTGTCTTTTGCTCGAGTGAGAGGAGTAACTGCATGGCAAAAAAAAAAAAGTAGCAGCAAACCAGAATCCACCAAGAACCAAAAAAATAACAGTATACTTCTTAAAATTAAATATATGTGGTTGATGATGATGCAATTCTAATACTGTAGCAACAACTTTGATGACATCAATGTATCTTACAGTATATATGGTCTTTGCTGCTGTTGTGCTCTTTGTCTTGTGAAATGGACATTGCTTCTGATCCCTCTTGTTGTGTAAACTAAACAATCTAAAGGAATTAAACACAACTCTCCAAATCACCAAGATGGTGTTTGGTTGGCAATGCATCATTAATTAATTACCAGCCCCTTAAATGGCTGTGTTTCTGGTAATAGGAATAATAAAATACATGTTTACATTGTTTCTCTGGGGTAATTCAGAGATCATTAATTAAGGTGTATAAAACAACGATTGCACAAATACAGTATTGCATTGAAAAAAACATTTTTAGCAGGAGGAGGTTGGGATAAACATTTCTGTGAAACACCTTGTGAAAATGTTCTCAGTAGAATGAGTTCTGCATACTCATAGCTGAGTTTCAAATAAGGGTAGAGGTGATGGCAGAAGAAAAAGTGTTAATACATTTATACGTGCAAATAACACCATGGTTTCTGTGTTTTGTTGATACCTTCTTGCAAACTGCACCTTTAAAATCTTTCACAACATATTATGGCAGTGGCTGTCAGATGCCAAAGAAATGAGAGGCTCTGGGTCCATTTCCCATTTCCTAGTGATCTATGTCCTGCTTGACCAAAGCCTGCTTTGATCAGCACCCATGTTAGCAGATTGTGTTGCCAGCTATCCACAGCAGGCCAGTTGGCAAATTCCATGAGGAGGATGAATTTTCCAAAGCTTGTGAAGAAACCTTTAAAGGTGTTTTTTCATTTCTTTCATCTATTGGTCCTGGTGTTGAGGAAACTATTTCCTGGAAGAGCTCCTTTTCTACTTCATCCATGTTGCAGATTGCCAGGCTATCTCCCAGGAGCAGTTTGGCCTCATGTGTTTAGAGATCTCAGAACTACCTGGGGTTTGAAGCTGCTGTGGGTAATTCTGTGTGTTGCATGGTGAGATCTCTTGCATTGGCACTCCCAGTTCACTGTGAGGTACCTCCTGGTAGAAGCTGAATGGAAAGTCCTCCACAAACACCCTGACTCAGATGCTAATCACGGAGTCCTAGAAACTCTCCTCTTTGCTACTCTCTTTTTGTTTTGTTTTTTTTAAATTCATTCTGCAATCGCAACATCTAAGACATATTCACCCTGTCCATGCTCAGTGGGTTTCCTTTAGTTTTCCACTTTGATCAAACAGTGCTTTACTCTGTCTTTACTCTGGAAATCCTAGCAGCTACCTTGGAGCTTCCCATTAATACCTGGCTTGCTTTCATATGGCCAGTGAAGCTTCTGGCTTAGGTGGGATGCTTCTGTCTTCCCTGTCAGAGTTTCCAGAGAAGACAGCCTGCATGCTGTGCTTGAGATCCCAATGAAAAACAAAACTTCCAAGCTCTTAGGATAAAATTTACTATTGGAAGGGGAGGAGGCACAACCAGTGGTCTTGTCTTGCTGGGCACATGTCACCTCTTAAGCTTTCATTCCCTGGCCCTGAGCTATCCCATTCCCTGAGGAGGAGCAGCAGGGATCAGTGTGTGTAACTCCGTATTCCTCTTGCTAGAAGCACTAGATCAGGGATTAAAGAGGCTGGGAGCACATCCAGATGGGGCAGTCAAACAAAGCAAGAGGGAAAAGTCTACTCAGAGTGGTGAGGTGTAATGGGAGGCAGAAATACGCAGAATCTGGGAAGTGCCTTGTGTCCCCACTGCCTCATATCTTTAGAACTTGTACACTTTATCATTTTTCTACATTATACATATAAAGTCTATTTTTTTGACTGCTGCCTTTTCCTCACCCTCTCTCCAGAAGCCCACAAGTCCCATACTGGTGTCTCCATTGCTCCTTCCCAAAGCCCCAGCTCTGGATCCTTGTAGAAGGAAGCAGCCTCCTAGATCTCCTCAGTGTGGTTTCTTGCTTTTCCAAAGGGGGAACAAGGTGTTTGTCACTCCATAACACCTGCACAGTGAGAGTCACAACCAGGCTGGACCTGCCTCAGGTCTGCTCCTGGAGCTGCCGTGGTCTCTGCACCTTGTGCTGCCTCGTTATTCCAGTGCCAAGGACTCCAACCGCAAACCTGTCAGTGTGTCATGGTTCTGATTCCAGTAGTGCCAGAATGTCTTCAGCAAAACAGGGGATGCAGGGAATTACTGCAGAGCTGGTCACAGCTGCTGATTTCCCAGTTTGCTGTGCAGAATTAGCCAGCTAGCAGCTGTAACATTAACCAGTGTAAAATTCCCTGTGGGCTTCCTGGAATGAAATAGGGTTTGGTCATGCTTCTTTCCTGCTCCTGAAGGGTTCAATCGTGCTCTGGACAGAGCAACTTTGCCAGGTGCCATCAAATGCTCTAAGCCTGAAAGACAGAGAAATATGGGGAAAATAAAAAAAATAAATGCTTTTTGTTTGTATTTAGCCTGAGGTTTGAGTCAATGATGGGGGAAAAGGCAAAAGCTGTGATCTTTCCATTGATAATATTCTCTTTCGGGTTTCAATTAAAAGAACACCAATCTGTAGGTATCTTAAATCTTTGGGTTTAAAAATATGTGTCTCTATATATGCTTTGCTATGAAATTTATAGTATAGCCTCTCACATTCATCTGGTCATCCTTTTAAGACTTGTTGGTGGGAAATATTACAAATGTTTTTGTCTTTCAGCTCCAACCAATGCAAGAGTAGGGTTCTAGACTGCACTTCTTAATGAAACCCTAGTATAAAACTACTCAGACTGCTGAGCTTGGCTTCCTATTGGAAAGAAAAATAATTACAGTTACTTAGTTAACCTTAAATCTGTGTCTGAACACAGCAGGTAATTTTTTCCACTCTGTTAGATCTGAGATCTAAAGTGTGAAATGTCATTTTAGCTTGCTGTCACAGGACTGCTAAACTCTTAGTGCAGTCACCACAGCTACTGTATTATCTGAACTCATCAAGACATTTCCCTCACAACATGTCAAGAGCTTCTCAGCTCATATGTGGTTTCCTCTGTCTTATAAGGAAGGTATGAACAAATTCAGATGTTATGGAGGGATAGAGGAAAAGGAATATTTGCCTGTTATAGCTTATAAAAGTTCACAGTGTGAGATATTCTGTAGCCACTGCCATCATGGTCTTGATGACCCAGAAATGGATGAGGCTTGAGGAAAAAAGCAATTGGCAGATTTTTTTCTGTCTACAACCTAAAAATGCTTTTCTATGCATGTGCTGCACAAGTACACACATATTCCTGAAGAAAAGGCTCCACTGAAAGCCTTTATGCTCTGGGGAATCCAGACAGACTGAACAAGGGGACTCTGTGGGTATCAGAAACTGGGAATGGTAAATACATGTATGTATGTTTGAATCCCTACAGCTGTCTTGCTTTCTTTCAGCTTGTGTTATTCAGCCAATTATTCATTAGTTTGCATTTGTTTTGAAGTTTAATATAAACAAAACAAAAAATACACCTTTATACTGATAAATCTGCACAGGAGTACAAAGCTACTTGTATTTTCTATTGGTATCTTTCACTGGACATAGCTGTGGATTGTAAAATAGAAAAAAGTTGTAAAAATAGAAATGTAGCATGGCTTAGATAATTATTTGTTTGTAAAAGCATGGTCATTATTTGTTTGTAAAAGGAGGATCATCATTTTGACTACGTTCCTGTACATTGTCCTCAGTTTCTTCTTTTGTTGTTTTCTGCAGGGTTTGGTTTTTTTTAGGTTTCCTTACACAAGTTTCATTTGATTTCATTAAGACTTTGGAGCTTTGTGCTTAGATATTTACCTGACAGGAGTGCGGAAGGGAGTGACAGTAGAAAAAAGGATGGCAGTCTCTCCATCATTCCATGGCATAAATTTAGTTACTAGATAATAATCAGTGATATTGATTTACTTGGATCAATATTGCTGTTGACTCTAAATCTTGAGTGAAGACCATTCTTCTTTATGTTGTGACAGTGCCTTTGTGGAGGCTGTAATCACTTAAGTATTTGCACTGCTGCTGTCAATCACCACTTCATTTGCATTTATTACAGAAATGTAGGTGGATTTTAGGCACCCAGTCCTTTTTGGGTCCACCATGGGATTGTTTCCCATGAGTGCTGGAATGTGGAAATTGCCGGGGAGGTAGCAATCCTGGAGATGCTGTCCTTCAGAGCAGTTGTGCTAGATGGAGTTTTCCAAAAGTGGGGCTTTAAAAAGCCCACCAAAACACCTCAGCCACTGGTTACCCTCAGATTGTATGTGAGTATTCTTAAACTGGCTCAGCCACAGAAGCATTTAGGTTGAAAAAGACCTTAAAGATTACTGGGGAGGGAGACTGGAGGGTGTTGGTGGTTGCAGAGCTCTGTGTGTCCCTGCAGTGTGTGGGTGGGCAGCGACCCCACTGCTGTGCTGGGCTGAGCCCCAGCGTGGGCAGCAGGGCAGGGGTGGGAGGATTCTGCCCCTCTGCCTCACTCAGGAGAGACCCTCCCCATCCTGCAAGGCTGCATCCAGCCCTGGGATCCCAGCACAGGAAGGACAGGGAGCTGCTGGAGCCAGAGCAGGGACACCAAGGGGAGCAGAGGGATGGAGCAGCTCTGCTGGGAGGAAAGGCTGAGGGAATTGGGATTGTTCAGCCTGGGAAGAGAAGGGCCTGGAGTGATCTTGGAGTTGCTTTTCAGTACGTAAAGGAAGCCTGTAAGAAGCCTGGAGAGGGACTTTTCACATAGGTAGATAGTGACACAGGAAATGGCCTTAGGCTGACCGAGGACAGGTTTAGATGGGATAATCGGAAAAAATTCTTCCCTCTGAGGGTGGGGAGGCCCTGGCACAGATTGCCCAGAGCAGCTGTGGCTGCCCCATCCCTGGAAGTGTCCAGTGTCAGGTTGGATGGGGCTCTGAGCAACCTGGGCTAGTGGAAGGAGTCCCTGCCCATGGCAGAGGGTTGGAATGAAATGATCTGTAAGGTCCCTTCCAACCCAAACCGTTCTGTGCTTCTAAGACTGCCAAGTCCACCACTTAACCATGTCCCCAGATGCCACCCCTACACCTCTGAATACCTCCAGGGTGGGTGACTCTACCACTTGGCTGAGAAGCTTATCCCAATCCCAATGTTTCATAACCATTTCAGGTTAAAAAAAAACCCAACAAATTTCATAAATGCTTGTGCCACTATTTTTGATGAGGAACAAGGATGAGTAGTGGAAAAGAACAGAAAATCTTTGTTAATACATTAGCTGCTGGATGCTAGTAAGAAGTTATCAACTGAGATGTCTAAAATAAAATAAATGTGCCAGACAAGCCTGTTACTACATAGAGTTAACTCTTGACTTCACTGAGACCTCTTTTCTGAGCTGCTGGGGTGCAGAGTGATTGGTGTGCCGTGGGTATGGCAGGGGTTTTGACTTAGGAAATTTAGGAAAATGGCTGTGAAGTTGAATTGGGGGAATAATAAGGGGAAGGGTTGCCTGCAGAAAAACTCTGATGTAGGATGTCTGCATTTAATTACTCTGAGGCAAAGCAAAATCTCCCTTCTAGTCCTGATCTATGCTTTGATCCTGTAACCTGCTCAATGGCTTTGCAACAGCTAGCTTTAAAAAAGGGAGAGTGGATACATATGCTGGACTTTGTGATGCAGAAAGGAGCCTGCAGAAACTGAAGCTTTGAAGTCTCTGGTAGCTGCTATTCTTACCAGGTGGATAATTAAATAGGGTTGAGGCAGAATACATTGATATTTGGGCTACTGAGAAATATTTGTTCTTTAAAATCCTACGTGACATACGTAGGTGTGCCCTGAATACCATTGCCTCGTCTCAGCTCTACAATGTTTACAGACTTGTTTTTCTTAATTTTGGGGAGAAAACATAGTGAGACTGAGCGAGACTAACAGGTTTCACTAAAAAAAACCAAGAGGCTCCTCCTGCCTTGTGTTGCATCAATGGCCCTTCTGTTTCCTTCTTTTTTCTCTATTTCTTCATGACGGTCAAACGGTTTATGCTGCTCGGGAGATTCAGAGCATCTGTGAAGCTGTGTAGGGAATGCTTAAGCAATCTGGAAATTCCATTTCTGCACACATCTGTCCTCAGGACAGGTCTTTGGACAGGTCACAGTTCCCAGGGTTTCTGTGTCTGTCTGTCTGTCTGCCATGTAGCGTTCAGCAGCTTGCGGGATCCGGCTGTGCACGCTTCTCGTTGTCTCCTGCTCCTAATTATGCTGTCACACTCCCCTGTCTCGTTAGATTTAGCTGCTATAAATTAAAATGGATTGCAAAACTGGTGTGGTTTTTCAAGGCATGGAGGGTTTCTGGGAGCAACGAGTTTCTCCTTGCGTGTTGATACTTGGGGATGCTGTTACGGATTTGAATTGCTACTGTTGGCAAACAAAAAATGATTTGAAATGTATTAGGTGGAGAAAAGTGATTTAACCTTCAGGCTTCTAACAACAACATTTATATTTGGTGTAAATTGCTTGGAGCAAAATCTCTTTTGCAAAGAGGATTATCATCAGGAGTTCAGTCTGGCTGTAAATGTGCCCATCTTTGAATCGCAGGGTTTTATTTCTTTATGCTGCATTAGCTTCTATAGTGCCCATACAAAGGGTGGATTTTGACCTTCCTTTTAATTCTGTAGCTAAATGAGAAGAGGTTTATCTTTGTTGTTGCTGTTAGGTGACATTAAATAACTGTGGAAGTTCAACAAACCATAAGGAACTTCTAATTTTTCCATAGAACAGCCATTTTATCATTCTCTGTGCTTCATTTTCTGTCAGTAAAATTCTCCCTGACTTCATAGGCTGCACAAATCTTTCTGTGCCTAAAGACCTTTGGAAATGCATTATGTAACTTCAGTGTCTCCTTGCTGGTACTTTCTGCTTGTTTGTGTCAGCAGCGCTGTTGTCACAAACGGTGTGCAGTGTTGAACTAGAGCCATTTTCTGCTCTGATTCACCGTGGCTTATTACTGAAACTGCAGGAAATATTTTAAATCCAAAGGCTCAAATCTAAGCTAATTCATGCTAATCCTCATTGAAACGTTGGTCATTCCAGGGGAACTTCCCTGGTTGTGAGTTTGTCCCAGAAAATGAAATCAAAGGAGCTGAGTGGCGTTCTCCTGGTGTTACTGAGGAGCCAGGAGTTAAGTCAGTATGATGTTAAACAAATCACTATTTCAGCTTTTTCTAGCATGCATGGTGTGCATTTATATTCTGATGATTAAACAAGCAATAAAATGCTTTCAGGCAAAAAAACATGTATTAGAAATAATTGCTTTTATGTGTTATAATTACTTGCCTACTTTGGCGAATCTCTGTAATACATTCTGGGACAAAATGTAAAAGAGAAAATAATTATATGAAGATGTATTGTTCAGGCATCCCCAGTGTTCAGTCCATTTAAAACTCATAAAATAATTAATAGACTGAAGAAGTAAATTGATGAGACAGAAATAGTCTGTGACCACTTTATATTGCTTTTTCTGACCTCAACTGTACAACTTCTGTGAAGCAAGAGAGAAATTTTTCTTTCTCTTCATGTTCCAGGTTAATTATAACTCTTCCAGAATCCTGATTAAAGAAAACTGTCTTATATATGATTGGGTATTTTCACCCAAGATTAAAAATTTATTTTCAGAATGTGGTGCAGAATTATTTTGTCTTAAAGGACTCTGTCTGTAGCTTTGTTTTAAAAACTCTTGCTTATCATTAAGTGTAATTTTGATTGAAGCTGGTTCATTATATTTAATATGATGTCTGAAAGAGTCACCTGAACAGGCCGACCCTCATTTTTATGGAAATTACATCCCTGCATAAAGTTGTGTAAGAAAAAGCTCATCAAAACTCGTCTCAGTGTTGTGTCATCTCAGTACAAGGAGATGCTAGAGAGACCATTTTTGAATCTAGATGTATATTTATAGGCATATGGTCCTTTGCTCTTGCACAAAACTAATTTTTTTTTTTTATTTTATCCAGTTTAGTTGAGAAGACAAATACCTCAATAGATAAGCTTCTGAAATGGCTGCTGTCCTGTTTGAATAGGGCAGTGATCCAAAGCATCCTGAAATATTCACCTCTCCAGTCCACCCCCATTGCTCATCCTCCCTTTTGCTGTCCCTCCTTGACCCCTGCAGCCGTGGGGCTGCCGTGGGCAGTGGCAGTGGCAGCATTCAGTGAGATTCAGGTCCACACTTCCCTTCCCACTACTCTGGCTCTGGTGGCAGCCAGCTCTCTGCATTACACCACTGCAAACTGGATGCAGATGTGGCACCACCAAAATACGTGAAAGATGAGGACAGTGGAGTAGTTGTTCTGTTAAATATCAGCTCGGTCGTACCTGCTCTCGGTGGGGGGAAGTTCTCCTGTGCTGTTCAGCTGAGGATACGAGGGTTGTCTTTCACAGGAGGGCAGTATTAGGTTGGTAGGATTAGGATTCCCACCTTTCCCTTTGCTTGTCCTTTGGCACAAGATCGTGGCTTTGTTTGTAAGGCAGCGCTGTCGCTCGTCCTTTCTGTTTGATCCAGAGGAGACTGCGAGAGGCAGCAGTACCCTCAGAGCAGCTTGTGCACTTGTGTCTGCAGAGATGCTCACTGGGATTTCTGGCTCAGTGGGATGCCTGGATCAGTGGGATTCCTGGCTCATGGTTTTTTCACACTCTGGCTGGAGATGAGTCAGCATCAGAGGGATTTGTGCTGCTGCAAAGATGCTGCGCTCAGTAGTTCAGGTGGCATCAGTGATTACTTTCCTGCTCCAATTAGTGCCTAAAACACCTGAGTTGCCTGTATATACTCACTTGAACTGGCCTTCAGGAAGCCCTTGCATGAGCTTTTCTCCACAATTCAGTGGCTTTCTCAGTTCCAGTCAGATTTGGAAGAGCCAAGAAATGAATTTCAGCCTATGAAATAGTCTTTACCCTTCTCTATCTCACTAAGAGCCATCTCATTGCAACTTCTGACCATAGTTCAAATAGTTCTGCCAGGCACTTAATCCCTTGTAGTTTAATTGACTGGAAAATAGTCAGTGCTCAGTATTGACTATTAGTTCCTTAAGATGAAAGGCTGAGTATAACCTTCTGCAGGAAACAATTTGAGTGTAAAAAGCCAAAAAGCCATGCATATGGTTCTCCCTGGTTTGACGTAGGCCTCCAAAGGGTCAGGTCAGCAGTCATTACTTGGGTCACACCCTTTGACCTCAGAAATCCTCTGGTTCCTTAAAATCTCCATATATTCTTCAGTACTTCCTTTACAAAGGCCAAGCAAAATCAATAAAAACGGAGAAAAATCAATCACATTCTTAAAAATATAAAAAAACAAAGATAGTTGTACAAAATGAAAAATTTCAAGACTAAGATGAAAGGAAAATATTTTAGCAATCCTGAATATAAACTGGAATCTGCCTTTGAACCTGGAATGTAATAAAAGCCTCTTTAAATTTGCTTGAACAGTGGAGATTCAGGGATCTGTCTGGACATTCCAAATTGCAGCATTCTGGTCCTTGTGTCATAGTCTCAAAACATGACTTTGTGTGCATTAAACAAATCCACAAACATTTTTTCCTTATAATTAAGATGGCATTGAATGGGTACAAGATTCTTATGATTTCTTCTGAAGCTCACTTAGGAAATAGAAAAATAAATGTACTGCAAAGAGACACGAATCTGATCCCATAACAGGCCAATACCATCTCATTTTGTGTGGCTTTTTATTGTGGATGAGACCCTGGGCAACTGGATTCAACTCTGATACTGGCCCTAGCCTGCTTAACTTGGACTGCTTTATTATGGAAAATAAAAAGGATGTGATTCTTATTCCCTTTTAACCCTAGGAAGTTAAGCCAGTAATCAAGAGTAACTGCAGAAATCCTTGGAAGTTTGTTTTCTTTAGTGACTGTGTTTAGTACTTCCATTTTCATCATACCAGAATGGCTTGGGAGATTAAATTTTTGGGGTTTTTTGGAGTCATACATTCAAAATGGTCTCAGACTAGATGGAGAACAACTGTCATTTATGTGCCTGTAGTCCTTGTCAGAAATGCTTAATGAAACATGGCTATGTGGTTAATTATAGGGACACTTCAAAGTACTGTGATTTATTTACTTCACTATTCTAGCAAGCATTGAACATTTGGCCAAAACAAATGAAGCCCTTTTTAGATAACTGAAGCAGGGAACCCAAATGAAACAATGTCATAAATTGATGTCCACGTGAGGAAGCCTTTCACAGTTACTTGTGCAGCAGTCTCCAACTCTTAAGGCAAAGCAGCAATGCTTAGTGATGCAGGTTGGAAATGTTCTCTGCTCCTGAAGTGTGGGTAGAGTAACTTAACTCTCTGGTAATCTCCAAGTTTGTGGTGCAAAGTACTCTATAAATGTACCATTGTTTTTGCAGATACGATCTTCTGGATACGAATTCAAAGCAAGTGTCTAGTGGCTGGAAGTGGTCCTTATATTTTACCTTTTTGTTTCCTGTTGTTCAGTGGGATTGGATGGCCTCTAGTGACTAAGGACTTCTCTCCTTCATTTTTCTACGTTGCAGAGCATGTGTCATTCCCAATTTCTGAGGTCTTTTGTCTTCATTTGGCTAAACTATTACCTTCTTCTGGCTCTACACATCTTTCACATGCTTCCAGGCTCTGCAAGTTCCTGTCTTCCAGTATGAGTCAGTTTTTCTGAACCAGAATGAGATGTGACATTTTGTTATATATAAGTTAATTATCCAATAGTTTTAACCTGTTGGTTTAACTTCCCAAGTGGCCAGCTCTTTAATAAGAACAGGTTTTTAATAGGCCTAGGTGAACCTTCTGCATCCATCTAAGATAATCTAGACAACATCTGAAAGTAGGCTAATAACCAAATTTACTGAGCCAGAATACCCACAGCTATTAGTTTGTAATATAGTGTCCCTGAGAGGTTATTCTGCTTGACCCACTTTCTAAACTGGATTCTGCACCTGATGATTTGTTGTGGACAAAGAAATTTGGGGATTTTCATTTGTTTAATGCTGAGTACTGTCATCCCAGGCAGCACTAGGAAAGAAAAGTTATATTTTGTTAGACTTGACTCCGTGGTTTGTGTCTCTGAAGCTTCAGCTGGAGGAAGAGTTTTTCTGGGATACTTGAAGATCATCGTTCTGGTTCTTGAATAAGTGATTGACAGCTTTCTACCATTCTTGTTTCTTTTTGTTTCAAATTCAGTAGGCTTTTTTTCAAAACATTTACTGGTATTTTTCATGAGCCTTTCTTTGCAGTGCGTGTTTTTTGCTTGCTGTGGTCTGCCCCACTTCAAAGATGTTGTTTTGCTTCTGTTAGGCTAATAGGGGAAGAGGGGCTTTTCTAAGAGGATTCAGTCCAGCTTTGTTTGCATTTAATCAACTTAAGAGTTTGAATCAGGATGGCTGGGAACATTCAGGCCTGAAACCATTGCATCTAATTAGAATATTTAACTGGGACACGTCATGTGGGAGCCTGGTCCATGTCAGTGGATCTCCAAAGGAGAGCCTAACACTTCTACACTCCTGAGAGTGAACTGGGATAAATTCTGGCCATAACAGCTCACAAAGGGTGCTGACCTGCACGTGGCATTGCAGTTATGCAGAGCAATGTCACTGCCCTGTATCTTCCATGAAGAAGAGCTTTCTTCATGGTGTTATTCCAAGCCAGGGCAACAGGAAAAGACTGAGCATGTCGATGAGTGATGGCTGACAAGGAATGCCGTAGGCACAGTGGAATTGAAGTAGAAAACACAGCACTGTTTGTGAGGAAATCTCTTTCTCCTTTGTCTTGTAGGGATAGCTGCATATCTTCATGGCTGCCACTTCACAGTAGCAGATAAACACTGTCCAGCACTGCAGTGAGCATCTCCTGCTGGGAGCCTTGGACAGCACGAGCTGTGTTTGACCTCTGTGTGCAGCTGTGGTGTCACATGGAGGATAAAGCTGAGCTTGATTTTTTTTTAAGCTTCTCAGATTTTTGTGGTTTATTTTCACAATAAAGACTTTTTTTTAATTTTTTTTTTTAAATTGTCATTGACTGAATGCATTTGATTTGGCATAGGTGGCTAAAAAGGTTATCCCAAAAGCCTTTAAAGCTTTATTTTTGCATCTTCTCAGGTACCTGCTGAAGGAAGGGACAGAACAAGAAAGCACCATGTCTTCAGTCTCAGCTTATTACAATGGAAAGACCGTACTTATCACAGGAGCTACAGGTTTCATGGGCAAAGTACTGGTGGAAAAACTTCTGCGCTCCAGCCCTGAAGTGAAAGCAGTTTATATTCTTGTAAGGCCAAAGGCTGGACAGTCAATGCAAGAGAGAGTGGCCAACATGTTGAAATGTAAGGTAAGTTCATATGGTTTATTCTGGAGTCTGATCTGACATCCTTTTAGCTGGGTGAAGCAAAGGGCTTCTGTGTTACTCAGTTCATGAAGAACAAAGTGCTGACCTGTGCTGTAACAGCTGTGTGGTTTTGCCGTGTCTAAGACAAACATCCAAAAGACTTGTACATGAACAAACCTATATATGTCTGATTTTCATAGGTGCCACAGCATTTTACACTATAACAGTGTAATCTTTTTACTTCCCTTTTTTGCATGATCTCCACCCATGTTTCTTGATCCTGTTTAGTTTGCCATCCCAGTGAGGAAATCTCTAAGGGCAAGAAGGATGTCAAAGCCTTTTGCTGTGTTTAGTGTAAATATTTGTAAGGAGACACTGTCTTGACCTGAGGCTCTCAAGGTTCTCAAGATCCTCTGGGTCTTAAGCCAGTGTTGAGATTGTGAATTTGCTCAGACTCCTCCAGCTATGATAAATGCCAGAGTTCAAGCTCATGCCTGATGCTAGTGTGAATTTGTACATAGTGGATGTGAAATGAGAGGAAGGGACAGATCTGGCCCTAGCAGGCAAGGAATTACTTGGAATTAATCTGAGAAATGTCAACATATCTTTATGGAGTATTGGTCTAAAAGTTTGAACAAGACTTGACTGGAAGAATCCTCCTCCTTCAGCAGAAGTTAAAGTAGATGACTCTGAGACAAGTAGGTCTGGCAGAAAACATGCTTTTTTCCTTTTAATGTTTTGAGGCATTAAGGTAGGAAAATCTTATGTATGTCCAAGAACAGAGTTTGTTTGGTTTTGGTGTGTTTTTAACAGAGGGTAGATTGTTTTCACATTCAGGAAAATTTGTGACTGATATAAAAGGAAACAATCACTTTGGTTGCTTTTTGCAAGTCTGTCATGTAATGGTTTAGGTTGGAAAACACCCTCAAGGTCTTTGAGTGCAGCCTTTAACCTCACACTGCCAAGTCCATCCTCAGCTTTCATCACAGTGGATATTTTTTATCCCTAACCAACAAAATCCCAAATGTGGTGTATTTTTGCCTTTTATGTTTTAAAACACTTCAGGAAATTATAAACCTAGGTATTTATCAAGACTTCTGTAAGCTGTGTTTGCATTTTATGTGTAAATACTACTGGCTTATCTCTTCAGTTGGGCAGCACAGCTTGGAGGTGTTGTTAGCTGTAGGTGAGGTTCCCTAGTAGCTGTTTTATTGTTGCAGCTGTGTTAGATGTACCCATTTTTCTTCCCAGCATGTGTCAGCAGTTTTAGACATGCCAACAGCAAACAGGACTTGGTAACCTCTCCTTGAACCTTTGGCAGCCTGCTCCAAGGTGTTTCAAATGAACAAAAGGAGAAGGCAGAGCTGTAAGTTAGGCTGCTGCAGCCTTGGGAAGGAAAAAAACTCTCACAAGTCACCCAGGTCATCTCAAGGAAGAAGGTGTCTTTTTGATGCTGATCATTTTAAAATTACTCAAAAATCATTGCCTAAGGCAGAAACCCTACTCCTCAAAGGTGTTTGCCATGTACAAATGTTGACACCCTTGGAGATTTTTTTTTCTAGAAATGAAACTGTTAATTCCACTAGATGTTAATTGAATGACAGATGAAAAGGGAAGGAAACATTATTCTTAATATTTTTGCATATATTTTCTAGTTGATCACAAGTCTAGAGACTGCCTTTTCGTTTACAGTTGTGCTTTACATCCTCCAGTTTGGGAAATCCTTTAGGTATATAATGAATCAAAATGCAACTTTGTTCCAAGTCTTCAGACAACATTAACATTTGAAATTTCTGATTATAATCTGTAATGAGAAAAATTGGAGCAAGCATAGGAAACTCCAGAATAAAATCCTTTCTCTTATTTATGTGTACTATTTACGTGTGCCTGTATAATTTCTAAACTGTAGTGAATAATTATTCATTTTCTCCACAAATGACTGATTTAATACAGAATAGCACTTGTAGCTGGGTGTAGGAGAATATACTTTATTTCTTCTTTCATATCCTACCCTGTGTAATCTTCTCTACTGACCCATGGCACATGTACTTTGCAAGCAACTTTCTTCTTTTGCATTTAGCTTTGTCCTAGTATTGTCCTCTGGATTTTCTTGTTTGCACATCCAGAAAGGAAGTATTCTAGGAACCAAAGGAACAGAGAAATACAGCTTCTAAATATTCTAAACAAAGGGATAAAATGAGTATTTGAGATTAAGTAAGATCAAAGTGAAGCAGACTGCTTAGAATTAGTTGCATAATGTGTAGGTTCTTCAGGTAAGGTCTTCTGGGGACTCTTGATTTTTGGTGATACTTACAAATATTTTGAAAGAACTTGCCTAGAATTTTGGTCCCTTTTCATATATCTCTTTGAAATTTGCATGGCTTTTATCATTATATCTACAGAGATGTAGACACTGAGGTGTCACATTTTTACCCTGTCTTGTTCAAGGTGTACATGTGAATATGCTGGAAGATGACTCCTGTTAAATAGAAGAGCAGCTGTGGCTTGCAAAAGGGTGATACACTGTGAATGGGCAAAATAACTTGGTTTGTGCTTTTCAACAGCTGATTACTTGGGAATTTTCAACTTCTGAATCCAACATGGAAAGTAAAATATAGAAAATAGATTGGGCATAAATCAGGGTTTTTTGACTGCATTCTGTAGCTGAATAGGCATTGAAATTTAATATAAGGATGCTTTCCTTAGATCTAGTAAAATTAGTTTTACATGCAGGTGCATTAGTGCATTAATATTCAATGTATAATGAACAGATACTCAATTATCTCAGCATCAAATCCAAAACAAGCATGGTGACCTTGCCTATTTATGAAAGGAGATGTTCTATTTTCCAGCAGCAAGTCCCTAAGGGAATCAAGCTATTACCCTGTGCTTAATGAAATGCCACGTCTGCCTTGCACAGAGCACAGCTGTTACACAAAAACCCCAGATTTCAGTATTGGCTGCTGCCTGGCTGTGTCTGGAGATGTGGCTCATGAGGCAAAGCTTGACAGGGCTGTATAATTGTTAGTTGGAGATGTGTCTTTATCAGAAGAAGGGAATTGTTTCAAGGAGCACTTTTTTGCTGTCTGATCCCTCTGCGCACAGAAATTTGCAGGAATGCTTGGAGGGGTTGTCTTGGATTCCCTGGGGAGCAGTTACTGGGCTAATGCTGAGTCACTGGTTGCAGCTTTCCTGTTGTCCCTGGGAGAGCAGAGCATTTTCCATGCCCTGCATGCAGTGAACCAAGGCTGCTTGCTGCTGCCAGGCTGTTTCTCACATATATTTGTTCAGTGTTCCTAATTAGAAAGATCAGACAAAGTGGGGAGGCCCTTATTAATGTCTCTGATAATTCACAGAGAAGGTGGGGTGCCTGTGAATGAGGCTGCTGAAAATGGGGAATTGGGAGTGATTGTAAAATGCTGCTGTTTTTTCCTGTCCTTGAACCACAGTCAACCCTTCTGGTTACAGTGGATGCCACAGACATACCTTCTCTTTTCATCAAAGCTTTGTCTGGAGCTGCACATTGGGATGGGCAATCCTATCAGACACCATTGTCTCGTCAGTATTTCCTCGTGAAGTGTTCTGTGTTTATCAGCAAACATCCAGCAAGGCCCTGTAAATTTCAGCAAACCATTCCAGATTTCTTTCCCCACCTCCTATGACTGTCCTTGTCTTTGCCCCCTCACTCATCACCATAAGCAGTAAAAGCTCTCCATGCCAAACCAGTGCAGTGTCACTCCATCTGGAACAGCATCCCTGAATCTGCTGTGACCACTATAGAGGGGCCTGTGCTTGGGTCAGATTTAATGAGGGTTTTAGGCTGACGGAACACGGTGGTGTTAGGTCTTAGATTGGACTAAATGATCTCAGAGATCTTTTCCAACCTGACTGATGCTCTAATTCTGTACATGCCCCATCCCTTGAAGTGTTCAAGGCCAAGACTGAAATAATATTTTTTCTGTCTTTGAATATTTGAAGAACAAATGAGTTATAGGATCATAGAGTCATAGAATCAGTTATCTTGGGAAAAAACTCTAATGATCATGGAGTCCAGCTGTTAACCCAGCACTGCCAAGTCCACTACTAAACCATGTCCTTAAGTGTCACGTCTTCACATCTTTTAAATACCTCTAGGACTGACTCAACCACTCCCAGCCTGTTTCAATTCTTGATAACCGTTTTGGTGAAAAAATTTTTCTTGATAACCAATCTAACCCTTCCCTGACACTACTTGTGACTGTTTCCTTTCCATTCTATCACTTGTCACCTGGGAGAAGAGACTGGCCCCTGCTTTGTTAAAACCTCCTTTCAGGTAGTTGTAGAGAGCCAACTGGTACCCCCTGAGCCTTCTTTTTTCCAGGTTAAACAACTCCAGCTCTCTAAGCCACTGCTCCTCAGACTTGTGCTCTGGACCCTTCCCAAAGGCATTTCCAACTGCAGGAAGCTGTGTCCCTTATATTATATGGCTTCTCCTTGTACTCCTGCATGGCTCCCCCCTGAAACATCAGTCTCTGATCACTTAGAGATGCAGTTCTGTGGTGTTATCAGCATGGTTCCTGCTGGTCTTGCCCCTTAAAAGCAGAACTTGCAGTGCTGGGAGCTCTAGGAAGAATTGTGATCTAATGGTGTGATATGTTGTCTTTTTAATAAAAGAAGCAATGCTGCTGAAACCCAGACAAGCCTTGGGGATGCCATTTGTCTCCAGGTCACAAGCTCTGCCAGATGGTACAGAATTCAAAGCTCAGTTTTATCATTGTCAAGGAGAGGTCACAGTGTAATGCTCCATCTTTGAAACAGTCTTCAGTCCTTCTGCTCCTGCGGGTATTCACAGCAGTAAAGTCAATCCTTTTAAAATAGACTGCAGTTTTCAGTTTCCTCCAGTTGTACAAAGGTGCACAGTAAATCACAAAGGAGTTAAGGTTTAAATGACATAAGATTCTAAAGGAAAAACAAGAGCACAGAACGATATGAAATAGAAACGAGATGGATTACTCTGAAATTAGTAAGTCATTGAAACTAAAGATGCTTCTCAGTTCATTTCAAGTGTTCATCATTCTGTGAAGAAAAATGTTTTTGTGTCAAAACATCAGTTTCCTCATATTCCACTGGAAAGAGAAATCCAGCATGAATCAGGGTAGTCCAGGATCAACCAGGGGCCACCTGCCTAGCAGCAGCTGCCAGCTCAGCAGTCTTGATCCTTGCAAGGTGTGTGTACAGAAAATTTGCCTTGTATGAAGGGTAAAGCAAGATCTTTTGTGCAGCTCAGCTTTCTCTGTGCCTACTTGCTCAGCTGTAACAGCAAGGGGGTAAATGGTTTCTGTCCTCGTGTCATTCTGCACACATACCCACCACCTGCAGAGCAATCTGTGAAAGCTGCCCCCCACTTTTATCTTTACTTCTTGGTTTCATGCCACTTTTCTGTGGCCTGGACTGGAATCATGATAAATCTTCAGATTTCAAAAGGGGTTTTTTGTTTGTCTGAGCTTTTTTTTTTCCCCTTAAAATGACTTCATGATGTCAACTAGATCATGATCTAAACAGCAACACCTCCAGGAGTACAGAGCCTCAAATAGAAGCATTCCAGAAAAATCCCTATAGCCAATTGTATGCTAATGCATGTGCTGCTCATGCAGTAAAGTTTAAAAAAAGCTGAAAACAAAGGAGAATTTTCTCAGTTTCACCTAAGATACACAACAAGAGATGTGCACATGTTTAAATATTGCTATTCAGTTATTCTACTAAATCTGCAAAGATATTGTGGTTAATAGTATACTGCTGTGTGAGCTCTGATGGTCAGAGACCTCATTTTGTCCAAGGAATGTTGTGGACAAAACTGTGCTCTGCAGCCCAGTTAACACATACACATTTGTTTAGACACAAATGCATGAGGACACTCTCTTTCAAGTTAGCCATTTTTGTTTTATTTAGGGGTGGATGTCCCAAGGGATTTGTGTGTTAGTGAAGATTCTGCAGTGAAGATTCTGCTAACTGATAAATGACAAAGTTCAGCCCTTGAAGCAGATGAGCAGGCAGTACCTTGAGAATGATGCAATTAAAAAAACATCAACAATACAATTTTCTCTTGCCAGTAATAGCATAGAGGTTGCAGTAAAGCTGCATTTGCTGCCATTTGTAAAATGAAATGCATTTTAGTGCCTCATAAGCAGTGATATTTTGGGACACTTGCAGCTGTAACTTCACAATATTTTTTCTGTAATGTGCAAGGCTGTCATACAGAAGAAAGAGGGAATCTGATAAGTGAGTTAGCAAACTAAGATTGCAGTTGAGTCACAGCTTTAAGGATCTTCATAACATTGCTTGAATTTGAATTTATGCCTGCATACTTTCTGGTTTGCAGCCAAGGCCCAGTTCCTGGAATCAGTAGATTTTCTCTTGGTACCTTCATTTAGCTTTGGTTAAGTATCTTGTGAAGGGTACATTTCAAAGAGGTGATGGGCCCAAATAAATAGTTTACAAGTTGTCCTTTTAATTCTGTGGCATTCTGGTGGATTTTCTTTTTGTTCTGGATAATTAATGTGTATGAGTTTGATTTCCCTGCCAGTATTTCAACTTCAGACGGTAGCGATTTAAACACAGGGATAAGTGTTTGGTACAGAGATGAAAATGCAGTTAATCACTCTTCTAAATCTGGGAAGCCAATACTGTTTGATTCCAGCCTTGGAGCATAAGCAAGCTAGGCAGTTTCTGGGTTTGCAAGCTGCCAAGCCCGAGAAGTAATTGTTTTATTGGTGCTGCTGACCATCCACCTTTATTGGTACTGCTCTCATCCACCTCTTTTCCCATGTGATTCCATCTGAACTCAGCCTTGGGTGTCAAGTTGGAGATGGAAATAGTATCCTAATCTTAGAATTCTTTTCATGTGACTAAGGGGAAGCCTTAGATTCTCTAATCCACAAAATTTACTTTTATGCCTATCAGAGATCTCTCCATCCAGAAAGTTGTGCCTTGCCAGGAGAAAACTTCCAGCATCACCACTACTTCTGTCTACATATCCTGAAGTAGTAAGTCAAGGAACTGGGAGAGTGTGCTTGAGAGGGATGAAGGAGTTCAGCATGGCATTTTCAGAGGATGGGAAAAGAACAAAGAGTGTTGAAGTGCTAACCTCTCTTACGCAGGCTTGAGAGTTTTACATCAGTAGCAGGAATCAGAGCCATTTCCCAGCAGCTTTTGCTGGCAGCAAGGCCATGGAGCAACATCATTAGAGAAGTCCTGTTGGGCATCCTTTGTAAGCTACTGCTTTCTCCTGGATCCTGGTTTTGCTCAGGCACACAGGAGAGCTGAGCTTTTAGGCAGCTGCACAGCATGCCTTGTGTTCACAGTTTTGCCAAGTGACCCGTTCAGCAACAAGGCCTTCAGCAAACATGTTTTTAAACAATGTTTGTCATTTTGCTGGAGCCCGGGACTTGGCTCTTGATGTGTGCGAGTTGGCACGATTCCTTTTTGGAACTCTGGACACCGGCGGGGCTGCTCGCCTACCACAGCTCATCTGTGGGCCTGGGTTCTCTGCTTGGAACTGGGGCTGAATGAGGACAGCTGACCTCAGACACCCTCTGAGGGCCCACAACCTGCAGTTAAGAACGCAGGCTCATCTTTTTCTGGAGTGGGTTGGCAATGGAGCCATCAGTCAGCACCCAAAGAGTAGAATTGGCTGTTTGGTCATTCAACACAACGTAAAGTTAAGTCATGTTTTATCCTTGGTGTCTGATTTTATTTCATTCTGTCCTCAGCTATTTCTTCCAAATTTTTCTTAAAGAAGTCTTTTCTGTTTTCCTAAATTGAACTCTGGCCTTCCTTACCAGTATGTTTTCTTTGGCAGCAGGCTGTGACTGAATGATGAAGGCTAGGACCAATTTTGTCAGAAGACACTGTGTAATGGCTTGAGTGGGATGCCCTGCAAAGAAATAAATTTTGTTGTCAACAAAACACAGAAGTTTAAGAAGAAATCCTAAAGATAGTGGGGCAGAATCTTTAAACTTCTGGTTTTACTTCCCTCTCAAAACCTGATCTCTGGCTAGTACATGGATAAACAAAGTGTTGAAATACTGGGGAGAAGAGGGGGGAGTACTCTGATCCTTTGGGCCTCTGAGAGAGCTCCTGCTTGTGACACAGGAGTTCATCTTGATATTCACAATCCAGAGCTTTTGATCTTCTGGATGTCCCAGAGTTGATCCTAAAATCCATCCTCCAGAGGATCACACAGCTTAAAAGTTTTCTGGAGGTCGTCTTTGACTGCAGTTTACTCTGTCAAATCCAACCTGCTGTTTTTATTGCATTTACCAGACTCATAAGAACTGCCAAATATATAAGGGAGATTGCCTTAAAAAACTGTGAGGCTCTGACTCACATTATTGCATACACAGATCAAAATGTCTGAATTGTGCCAAGGAGCCCAAGCCTGAAAATTGGGCTTTGGTAATTTTCTAGGGGCTGATATTAGGCCTTTTGTTTTCTTTTAAGGGAGCTGGGAGCGAGAGTATTATTAGTATTGTAAATTGATTTTGCTTCTTGAAATGAAACAGCTCCTCCATTCATAGATAAATGTGAGTGATGGTGTTACTGTGAACAGCACAAACTGACTGCAGCCAGGCTCCCGGAATGAGCTGGTCTGACACTGCAGAGGGAAGCCCTATTAATTCTGGGAACAGGGATGATTCACTGCCACACTCTGGGCTGTGGAGGTGGTTGTCCAGAGCCTGCTGTTCTGGCCTGATTTGTGTTTGATCTGCAGTTGGCATAGGGAAAGGGTTGCTAGTTTAGATAAATATTTTTAAAATCAAGGCATGCTTTATTCACTCTATTGAAAATTATCACTAGACTGATTTTTGACCCTATATATGTTCAGTTACTATAAACTTTCACTTGTTTTCATTGAAGATGGCTGGTGTGTCTTCACTAGTGCATGAGTCTTGTGCTGCAGTTTGGGTCTGTTTTATCCTAAATTCAAGGAGATGATGTCGAAGTGGATGCCACTGAAAAGTTAACAGAAACTTGCCTTGTGTTGTTACAGTCTGAATTGGGCGAGTTTTGCCAAGTGTGTGGCTTACAATTTATATTATTTAGATGAGAGAGAAAACTTAGAGTGATCTTTTCATACATGAATCCTTGGGATAGTCAGTGTCTGATTGCATCAAGATTTAAAAGCAGGGACTGAGCGTGGGATGTCCAGATGGGACTTCTGGGCACTGCTGCAGTAGAAATAGCAAATATGAATAACAAAAACAAGCACTGACTTGTGGGTTGTTTAGAAACCAAACAAACCTTTGATACCAACTAACTGTGTGTGTACTTCTGATCTCCATTATTTTGTATCTTCTCATCTTTCCAGGCTGTTCTGCTGGTTGTCTCCTTGTGTTGCCATCTCATCCTAAAAGTGAAATTTCATAGCTTAGTTTAGGAACAAAGGTCTCTTATTTTGGTTTTGTATCTGTAAAACACTAAAATGTGTTTTCAAGACTTCAATCTACTGCTGAGTACAACAAAACAGGAGCCTGGATCTTGCTCCAAGCTGGGCTTTGATTACAGTCATGTATAATACTACGAGTACTTCATCTGGGCAATAAAATGTTTACAGTGAACAGTAAGTATCTTCCTAGTTGGGAGGACAACAAATACCTCCCAGATGATTTTTTGGCAAAGAAAATATGGGTAAGGGCAAGCAAAATGGACTTTTTTCTTGAATTACCTTTGGTAATTTCTTCAGTAGAGCTCCAACCCCAGGGCCCTAAATAGGGGGTAAAAAGAATTCCCAAACCCCAAAATATTCTTCCAAAGTAACAGTTTACTTTTTTAACTATTTCAGGTTTTTATTTTTATAATTGCAGAACTAGAGCTCTAAATTACAGCAGAAATTTCTAGTCAGTTGCCATTTTTTTTCCATGACATTGAAAATTTCCCCTTCGGATGAAGCAAGAATAAGTTATTTAGATTCTCTTCTTTTTCAGTGAATATATCTTGAAAAATTAGGGAGTCCAGATGGCTCTGTACTTGTCTGAAGTTTATATTAATGTTTTCTTTATTAAAGATGTATCAGAATCTGCTAAGACACACACTGTAAGTATGGGTAATTACACCTCCACTCAAAAGTTTCATGATGCTTTCTGTAACAGCTCTCATTCTGACCTCTTTAAACCTTTTTTAGAAGTACCTCACTCATTATTCGGGGTGTTTGCTGTGAGAACACAACAACAGGGATGCAGGAGGGTAAGAAAAGGGTTTATCATTCCTCAGGTGATAAACTCATGTTTCAGAAGACCAGGTGAATACAACTGTGCCACTTCTGGCCTTGTATGTGTGCCCACACCTGAGGAATTAACCACCTGAACTATCCACCCACAAATAACTTCAGCACTGGGAAGGGCATTTCCATACAAAGTGTGGCAAAATTCTCAGTGGTGGAGGAGGGAAAAACATTTTTATGGGTCGATTTCTGCTTGGGGAGGTTGCTTGCAGAAAGGCAATAACCTGTTCAGAAAGCTGATGTGCTCCTTATTGTGCTGTGTCCCTGCCTGGAGGCACGCTGCCTCCCTGATGGTTGGCTCCTGGTTGGATGTGGGCAGTTCCCAAGCTGCTGCCCTTGCTTTGATCTCCAGGAAGCTGACTTGGCTAGAGCTCTGTGTGTGGGTATGTTTCGCAGCAAATTTCTTTGCCAGGGGGCTAAAAGAGAGCATGAGGAACTATGTATTCCATTTATTTCAGAAGCCTTCAGGATTTCTACATTCTAGAGAACACTTATGGCTGGAAAAAAGGGCAAATGTGTCCCCCTTTGTCATAAGGGGCAAGAGGGACAATTCAGGCAGCTGCAGACCAGGCTGTTTCATTTCTGTCCCTGAAAAAGAAAATCATGGTGTGAATTTTCTTGACACATTTTTGGGTACGTGAAGGGAAAAGGAGGTGACTTGAAGGTAAGCATGGATTTGGAAAAGAGGTGACCTAATTGCAGCCTTCCTGTACCTAAAGGGAACCTGCAAGGAAGATGGAGAGACTCTACTGACAAGGGCATGGAGTGACAGGACAAGGGGGAATGGTGTCAAGCTGAAACAGAGTAGATCTAGACTGAATATTTGAAAGAAATTGTTCCCTTTTAGGGTGGTGAGGCCCTGGCACAGATAGGTGAGAGAAGCTGTGGCCGCCCCTGGATTCCTGATCTTTAAAGTCACTTGCAACCTAAACCCTTCCACGATTTATGATTTACCCTTGGTACACTTAGCTGGACCAGTGTGGTCCTGTGATAAAATGGCTGAATCTGTGGATGAGGGGAAAGCCATGGGTATCATTTCTCTTGCCAATAGTGAAGCTTTCAGCATTGGCTCCATCAGATTGCCAACATGCAGATAAAGATGTTATAACCAAGGTAGGCAAAAGAAGCCTGGCTAGACATTGAGACTGCAAGAGTCAAATAGTTCATGCTTTCCAAGTTACCCAAATTTCTAAGAACATGGATGGGGGGCTTGTAACTTCTTGTAAAATGTTGTTGTCACTTGACTGCTTCCACACGTGTGGTATCAGGAAAGCGATCCATCTTTTTGAGAGGTGAGGCCTAAACCCACAATATGCTTTCTCTGAGATAAGGGTTTTCTCTCTGAAAAGAGGGTTTGCTGTTTTATTGTTGTCAAGGTAGTAGAACAGCTGAGATAGGTTTAGGGTTGGTTGGTTGGTTGGTTTGTTTTTGGGGATATGTGTTCGTTTGTTTCGGGTTTTGTTTTGTTTTCCAGAAGAGGCAGAGAACAATAAGCGTACATGTGGCAATTAATGTCATAAAGAGTGTGGTGAAACATAGAAATAACCTGCAGAGAAAACCTGTATTGTAGATCAGAATTTGAAGAGGGAGGTGTAACATCACTGGGTGTATCCAGAAAGATAAGGAGGGAAAATACAGGCTTGCTCAAAGAATTGAGAGATAAGACTTTCTCCTTCTCTATCCCTTTTTTTCATCCAGCTCCTTCATGTTGTCACCATACAGGTTCCTCAAGGATGGGATTTTCTCTGCATGGAGCTCTTGCTCTGTCCAATGAAGAAATGGCAGTCAGGTTCTGATTTTTGTCTGTCCACCAATTTAAAGTTCTAGTCCTTACTATTTCATATCAATTAGCAAAATAATTGACCATCCTTTTTTATATCTGTGTAGAATAAAGAGAAGATTTTAATCACTTCATAAACACCTGCCAAAATATGGCTTTAGCATCTCTTCCTACCATCAAATAAGTGGTTCTTTAAATATAATCTATTTAAAGGATTTACATTAAGAGAGGATGCACAAGAGATCAAGGCATGGAATTTCAGAGGGGGGAGAAATTCTTGTATGTGAAGGCTTATATGTGCTAAAAATACATTGTGGCACATAGATATGAGTCTCATTCTAATATTTTGAACCCATTAAACCTGATCCTTTAAAAGATTAATGTCTCGAGAAATCCTGAGTACTGATTTTGCTTGTTGCTGTTTCACTGATCAAAGGCAATGGGCAGGGTTCTACTGGGATGTCCAAAGGGCATCAGAACTCATCTCTGCAGCCTGAACAGGAAAGGAATACAGAATAAATCAAGTTTGCTGCAATTCAGAATTGTTAATGTAGTGTCTGTATGATTTTGATGGAGTTTTATCAATGGAGAGTCTCTGAGCCTTTAGGGAATGGTAATTAGATTGTTCCCTGTCAGAATTTTTATGTGCTCAGTACATTGAGTGAGAGGACAGTAACCATTCTTAGCAGCATGGAGACCTTGAGCTTCCATAGGGCATGGAAGCAGTAAATCATTTTGTCATCCTTCCAAAATTCTTCCCTTTAGCCCTTCCTTTTGAAGCTTGAAAGATGATCATTCTTTCTGCCCTTCCCCTATCACTTCTTCCATTTCTTTCTTGCAGACAGAGTTTGCTGCCTTGGGGCCTAGCAACCCATTTCCCCACTTTCCACTAACCCTGGAAATCTCCAGGGAAGGTTTTGGTCAGAACATCACTCAAATCATCAGCAGTTCTAGCTGCACCTTTTCCAAGTCAGCTCTGCCCCAAATCCAGTGTGCAGCTGCTCGTATCTCTTTAAAGTTCTGCAGAGCCTTACAGCCATGATCTCCTCAGTCCCATCTTCACATCATGGAACGGTTTGATTTTGGGAGGGACCATCAAGCTCATCTTATTCCAGCCCTCTTCCATGCTGGGACACCTTTCACTAAACCAGGTGATCTTAAAGGCCATCTCCCTTTAGGAAGTCCTTCATTCCATACCCTTCTGTATATCTTTGCTGCCTCTCAGCATAATACAAACCTGTTATTCCTCAGCGTCTGCCCTTTTCCCAAATGGGATTAACTATTTATTCTCCTTTTCTTGCATTTTCTGTGTGCCTCTTCAGTTCCTGAAGTGCACTGCAGGAATATTAGCCATGCAGCCCATGGATACCAACCAGAAAAATGCTCTGTGGTTTGGGATTTGTCCATCTGGGAAAACTTCCCAGCAGAACTGCCTCTTATCAGTGTCTTGATATGCTGAGCTAACCCCACATTTGCTTGTGTCTTACTGAAGTGGTTTAGGTGGTATCTGTATCTCCATAATGAGAAGCTGTAGTTGTAAAGATATAGATCAGTTATTGAGTTATTTGATGTAGGCAATTCTCAGTTTTTACATCAGGCAGCTGATGTGTTTCAAAGGTTATCATTTTACTGGGAGCCTGAAAAGGGAAGGTGTTGGCCTCAGATTGTTATCTTATCAAATAGGAATGTATTTAATGTTTATTGCTGTGAAATATTAACCATAAATAAACAGTGGAATTCATTGAGGGACATGTTTCATCTCTGAGGTACACTGCAAATACATTCACATCCCTGGATAGAAGGTGTGTCATGCAGAGAACTGAAATGCATAAAATAAATGAACCTTGGTAAATGTTCATTATCAGCTAGGCAATTTTTGCTGCAGGCTTTAGATGAAATGACAGCATTTTATTTCTCCAACAACTTCAGTGTTGATTAGTACGAAAAAGTTAAAACTGCTCTTGTGCTACCCACAGTTTTTTCATAATAATGTACTATCTCCATGTAGTTTAGCTCAGGAGATAAAGGTGAGCCCTTATGGTGTTCTGACAATCATGTTTCAATGACAGGATAGGAAATGTTTCACCTTTATCCTCATAATCCAAAATTATGGACATCTAAAGGGAAAATTCATGAAGTAAGTGTTGCTCTGTGGGAATTGAGCCCATTTCACAAGGGCAGGTTCAGCTCGTAGCAGCACTGATGTTTGTGCTTTCTGCACAAGCAGGGCAGGTCTTGCTCCAGTTTCGAGGTTATTAGGCCTGGGTCATCACCCAGTTATTAACATAAAACACAGTCTTTAATCTCTGCTTTAGTTATCACTGATTGCCTTAGTTATCACTGGGTGCATGAGCTGCAGGAGTCATGTAAGGTACAATGGAAGGACACTGGAAATGTTGTCTATTAAACAGAAAAAGTCACAAAAACAATATCCACTTGTATGCCCATATTTTATGACTGAAACAGCTGAGGAGAGAGACTGGGTATTCCATGGGCATAAAGGGAATAGCTCCTAGAAATTTTCTCTGGTGTCTGAAGGATGTTATTATTAATAGAATCCTTAAAAAGAGCCGTACCAGCCTTCTACCACTACAGTGGGTTTGGAACAGGTAGAAGAGCTGCAAAAATACTGCAGTCTGAGCTCAGGTGAATGTCCTGGACAGAAGGGAGGGGTCCAGTCTCCTTCCACCAGGGAAGAAGAAGGGAAACACCACCACAGTTGCCCATATTTTTCCCTGCCAAGGCACAAAGAAAGAGCGAGCAGAAGCGTGAGTGCAGAAGCAGTGGTATATCTTTGAATCTGCATGATTTCATTAAGCTCTGCAAGCAAGGCTTCATTTCTGCATGCATGAAAATACCCATCTGCCTTCTCTTTCTCTGGAGCAATCACTTTTTTTGGTAAGAAACAAAGCCAGGAGGGTTCCAGAGCAAGGCACCGTGCCCAGATCAGTGCCTGTCTGTGGGGCTGGGACCTGCTTTCTCTCCTGTACATACTCCTGCGTGTTTTGCCTCTTGTCTTCAAAGAGCAGTGACACTGGGGACAGTTTTTCTGCAGTCCTTGTTGTCTGTAATGCTTTAATTGCTTTGATTTTAGGAAATGCATGTGTTCTAAAGGGTTACAAAATCTCACCTAAGTAACAGCATATTTGATTAAAAACCTGTGTACATATTCCTAAATTCTTCCTTGTTTTGTTTTTGCTTTCAGAATGTGTTTATACTCTTGTAAATGGCAATGTGGATGCCCATCTGTTTGTTAGGGATAAATAGTAAAATTGTAGTTTATCTGTAGCAGATATTTATCAACATTGTGAAGACTCAAACATATACAAATTCGGGTATCATATTTTACATTAATTCAAATAACTTCATTTCATTTAATCTTCTTTAATCACTTTGTGTCTCTCTTTTGGGGAGGCTGTTTTAGAAATACTGATTATTTTGCATGTATTAAGGAACCCATCCCCCTACATTAGGTATATTTCAGTCAGGAAGACCAGATGATAAAAGAAATCAAACTAATGGACTGGGAACAAAGGAAATCGTGGGCTTGACAGTCAACCTGTAGCCTCCACCAATAGTAGCTGGAAACGTTTCCTAGGAAACCAGGCTGAAAACCAAATTCTCTCTTGTTAAATTTTCCATTTAACTGTGAAGCCAGTTGTATGTGATATTAGCTCTCCGTGTGTGCCATTGTGTATTTTAAATACCAGGGCATAACCTGAAATAAGTGCACATGGGATGTGTTTCTGTGTTCCTGAGAGTCTGTACATTGGTTTTGATTCAAAGATGAACATTTCTTCAGTAACAGTAGGAGAGAGCAAATAATTCAGGTAGAAGTCCCAACTTTTACACAAAAATACATGCTGTGAAATTACCCTTTGTGCTGGGCAGAATCAGTTGCAGAAGAAATGCACTGGTATGTAATTTGTCACAATGACATGTAATGTTAGCTTTCCTGGGAGGATCCAGATTTTAGAGAACCTGATGGATTCCTTATTTGGAATGAGAGCAGGGGGTGACTGAGCAACTTTTGTAAGACCAAACATTCATTGTGCTAGAGGCCCAAAGGTATGGCTGAACTGAAGCCTTGCTTATGTCTGTGATAAAAATTAACCTCCTGCTGAAGTGGCTGTGGAAAAACAAGCACCAGCAATCCTGAGGCATCGCTTCCCTGCTGCAGTTTACAGCAGGGGTGTGCGTTTAACCTCATCCAGTTGTGTGTTACCCTTCCATCTGCACAGAATGGACTGTATGAAAAGCTCTGGAATGGGTGCTTTTGAGGTCTGTGGCTGTTTCTGTCAGTGTTTTTCATGTACCATTTCAGCACTGATTTGGGGTCTGTGCTGCATCAAATGAGAGTTGATATTGCTGTCTCTCTGCTCGTTTGTGCATTGCAGAGAAGATTCTTTTGATTTCCTACTTTAGTGGCTATCCATAATTTTTTTCCATTTACCAGTATCTGCTTTAGTCACACGTCACTCACTCCTTGCTCCCTCTCAGATATGTCCTCTGAGGACAGGTTTCACTGCTTCCTTTTGGTTTCTTCAGATCACCAAATGGCAATTTCTGTGTTTCCTATCCATGGTAACTCTGCGGACACATCAGGATTGCTAGCCCTGGGCAGTTTTCCTCCAGATAAATGTTAGCTCCTGATTAGAATGGGTCAAAAGCAGTTTTTGGTGGGTAGGAAAGGCCTGGAGAGAAAAGCAGTTATTTGTATCCTCTGTCTTGTAAGCTTGGAGCTGGAAAGAGTGATGTTCCCAGCCTGCTTGGAGACAAGAGGCGTTCTCCAGTTAACTTCATCTTTTCCCAGGGTGGTAGGTGTTCTCTGGGGCTGGTGTTCCTCTGCCTCACCCCTGTGCTTCTCCTTGCTGCTCCCTGGGGCCTGTGCTCTCCCATGGGACTGAAAAGCAATGAACAATGTCAGAGGAGAGCACATGGAACCTCCCAAAAAGAGCAGATTTTTCCACAAACCAAAAAAAATTGTTAATCAAGTTTTCTGCTATTCACCCCAGTGAATCTTGTCTTTCTGAAACAAAATTTCTTATTATCCAGTTACAAAGAGATAGTATTCCCAAGCCTAAATGTGTGCTGGTTTGTTTTTTGTTTTTTGGTTTTTTTGTAAAGCATAGTTCAGGCTTTGAGTTAGTGCCAAAATGTTGATGTTAATTTGACCCTCAAAAGGCAACTCTCAGGAAAGAAGCAGTTGGTTAAGGAAAGCATATTGCCTCCTAAAGGGCTTTGAAATAGCAAGGTTCTCCTTCCACTTGTGTGACCTTGGGTGTGACCTTGGTTAAGTCACTTCAAATCTGTGTGTCTGTTTCTTCCTGTGAAAAATTATGTGGCTCTGCTTTATAAAGACCTTACTGATGAAGAAGACAATGTGATAGGTATTAATGGAATATTTAATAAAAAAAAACAACTATTTGAAATCCAGAATACATGTCTGGAGACCTTTAGTTACTCTTCTCTCCCTTCTGCCTGGTGCCTAATCTGAAGGTTGAGGGACATTTAATCAGTGTCATTCTCTGGTCACTTGATACAGCTTTGAGACCATCCTCTTTCAGTTTGCTTTCCATGTGCACCCGTGGGAGCAGTGATTTCCTTGGAGTGCAGGTGCTCTCGAGGAAAGCAGTCAGCTTTGTGTGCCTGTCTGCAGATTGTTCAGGTACTAATAGATGTTCAAATCCCTGGCATCAGGGGAATCAGCAGAACATGAAACCGGAGTGGTGAGAGACAGCTGTGCTAAAAATAAATAAACCTGAAGTAAGATAAGCTCAGTGTCCAGGAAAGGCAACATTCAGTGAAAGTCATTCAGCACTGAAGAAGGAAAGAGTATTTTACTGAATAATACTATTTACTAAGTAATAGCTAGAATTTAAAATTAATTATGTATGATGTTTAGTCAATTAAATGAGGCTTTAATCTGTACTAAACATTTATATGGCCAAAAATACATATTTTAATATATAAAGAAGATAATGTTGTAAATTAAACACTTAAACCACTCCCTTCCTTCTATAAACCATGATGAGACCTGACTGGGAAGATGTAATTTGCTGAATTACATCTTTCTTTGAAACATTTCTTGCAGCTCTTGTTAGATGATGGCTCAAATCAAATACATCTTTGCTCTTCTCCTGCGTGGTAGTTCTTGTGCCCCTGGATGATTTCTCTGCCTACACCTGCTTTTGTCCTCCCATCCTCAGCAGGAGCTGCATTTGATTGAGTCACCAGTCCTTTTCTCTTCTTTTTGTTAGTTTCTATTCTGCCAGCAAGGCTAGATGGATTCTAGTTCCCAAGGCACAACTGAGCCTGTGCACTGGGAGGGTGCCAGGACTTCTGAACTGCAGCACTGGAAAGAGGAAGTGGCAAGAGATGCCATTTCTGTTCTGAAAAGATTAACGTTTTGTTAAAAGAGAGGAGAATTTCTCTGAGGCCAGCAGCACACCTCCAGGGAGTTGGTTCAGCAGGTCACTTTAGGGACTGAGGGAAAACGTTGTATGGGTTGAGAGGGAAGAGAAGTGCTGTCTTTAACCTGAAACCAGCAATTCCATTTCTCAGTCCTTCCCCGAAGAGAGTCTTTCCTGTGGAAGGCAAGGAATGTATTTACTCACTCTCTCCTCCACTGCCATTTGGCAGTTTGGCTTCTTGCTTGAGTGACAGAAGCGAAGGTGGCAGCTCCCCAGGGTGCACTTGATCCTGGTCTTGGAATGCCTGGCACAGGCTACAGTCCAGCTTCTCCTGTCTGTGTCCTGCACTTGGGGTGAGGCTCCCACTTCGTTGCTGGTCATTGGCAGATGTCATGGATTTGATGTGAGGTGATACCTTCATAATAGATCTGTTAGCTCGTTCAGTTTAAGCTGATTAAACTCTCCCAGTCACCTACTTAGGTAAGGTAGATGGGATGAGTCAGAGTCACAAAGATTAGGAGACTTCTGCATGATCATGAAAAGGTTGGAGGCAGAGGAAGGAATCTGAGGAGCATCAGCCCTAACTCACACATAAGCACACTCCATGAAATCAGGACCTAGGCTGTGGGAGGGGGAGAAGGGCTGCCACTACATCATCCAGTTCTTGGACAGGTCTTGTCCTTTTGGTACTGTAGCAAGGGAGTGGGAGGGATGGGGTAGATGGGTTCACTTACCCTCCACAGACAGTCCTTGAGTAATGTGTATTGCTTTGTAATAATGATGAACAAAGTTACAAGTTTGTGTGTTGTCTCCCTGGGGACTCATCACCCAGCCTGTTACAGTCGTTTCTTTCCTAATAGAAGAAACTGCTTGTAGGCGTAATTCTGCCATGGTGTGTGGGAGGGAAATCTTGGGGAACAGATGGTTCTTGGTGAACAGACTCCAGTGACTAAGACTGACTCTCAAAAAAGAATTAATCTATCAAGCTGATTTGCTGATGAACAGAAATAGGAAAAATAACCATAATACAAATGCAAAAATGAACCACGAAGCAAGGCTGCCTGTTGTATGCTTGACAGCGGTATTTCTCCCTAGTAAAGAAATTGCTTTTTAATAGCTCTCTTTGGAGGGGATTCTCTAAGCTGTTTCTTTTTCAAATGCTAATGTATTTATCATTGAGCACAAGAGGGCAGAAAACCAGGCACTCAAAACTCAGAATGAAAAAAAAGAATTCTTCCACTAGGAGGAACTTTGCATCCACACATTTATGTCTGCCTACTTGAAGGTGGAAATCATTAAGGATGGAAGACCCACCAATATGTACAGTTGGAAGGGACAAATTCTTCACTTAAGCTCATTTCAGTCCTCTAGTGTTGATAAAAACACACATATCTTTTAAAGATCATAATTTAATTATTGGTGCTGATAATGACTTTCATGGCCCGTACTGAACAATTTCTGAGTGGGTGGATTAAAGTCTCTGCCCATGAAACAGATTTTCCTCTACAAAAGAAGTATCCAGGACTGTGGGCTACTGCTCAGTCGTGAGTTATCTCTTAAGACTCCTTGTCAGCCATTTGATACGCTGATGTTTCATTTCCAGGGTGTTTAACAATCCCACCAGCTGGGAGTTAGCATCTCAATTTTACCAGCATGACATCTGAAAGTGGTTCAATGGAGTGGCTTTTTCTTATATGGCAGTATTTTTTTTGGGACTTCTTTGGTTGCTGTATTGATTGAAATGCAATTTTAGGTCTTTTAGGCCTGCAGACCCAGCATGGCTCAGGGGAGATTATTTAGAAATCCGTATCTATGGCAAACTTTCCAGTTTAGGGCTGACTGCAATATAGTAGGGAATTCCTAACCTCTTGTGTTAATCAGTAGTCCAGGATACTCAGCTGCTGCTACTAAAAATGTAGCAGACAAGGCAGAGTTTCACTTGGGTTTAATAGAAGCAGTGCTAAGCAGTCTGAGACTTAAATTCTCCTTCCCTTTGGCATTACAGTAAAAATGTCCAATTTTAAAATAAATTACTGTACATCCTCTAAACCATTCTTAGCTACAATAACTGATATTATATGCAGGACTAAGGGCTATCCAGTACAAAACAACCTGCAGTAATGTTTCAGAAATTGAATCTGTCCTGGTAAAATAATACCTAAACTGGCAAGATCTTTGGAGAAACATGCAAGGAAATGCAGATTTCTGTGGCTGCAATGCTGAATGTAGATTAGCATCCTTTTGGAATTGGGCTTTAATCTTGGAGATGATCTCCTGAGCTGCTGTTTCTATGATGGCACATCACTGATCTTCATACCCTATAGGACACAGATGGCTCCAGCATTGTCAGTGTTGTATATTAGTTGTTATTTCTCTTGGTTCAGAGAGTGATGATCAGATATTATTGTATATATTGAGCCTTTTCAGGAGATGCTTTTAGGCATGTGGGAGGGAAGGAAACACGGTGTTTTGGAGAGTCATCTCTTCCAGTGTAAAAGGGAAGAAGATATTCTTGGTTTAGTACATTTTTACTCTCTCTGAATTAGACAGAATTTAAATGCTCTAAGTGATGAATTGGGCAAATGATGGGGAGATAATAGCTGTGCTATTATCCCCGGAGAGAAGATGCCAAAACTGAATGCCTTTCATTTGAAAGGGGTGAGTTGCCATAAAATGTTCCACATAGGGAAAATTGCATGGACTAGGATTTTCCTTGTCCTTTCCTCTTAGTTCTGCTGACCTGGTGAGCTGAAAGCTTTTTGCTGTGAAAATGAGCCTGAAAGCAGCATATCTCTGCAGTTAGAGCAATCTGTGAGATACTTGGCCATTAACTTGGATACTACTGGAGAATACAAAACACATTCACCACTGGGGCACGTGCCACTTCAGAGGTCATTTTGTGCAGCTGCAGCACAGCAGTATTTCTCCTTTCCTGCTTGGGCACTCCACACAGCTGGGTCCCAGAGAAGTAAAGATTCAGTGGTATGGCAACACCAAAAAAGGGTTCTGCAAAAGCAAAGCACAGAGGAGGGGTGGAGGGCCAGTGGAGTATGAGAGTCCCCCCATCACAATTACAGCTTCAGTGGTGAAGATCTGTTCGTGCAGTCGTGGTTCCCTCAGGCTGACAGGGATGACAGCACGAAACAATTCCAGAATCTCTCTTAGATCAAAACATACCAGTGGGCTTGTCATTTTCCTGTACAAGGGTGAGAAGCAGAAATGTCATGAGCTGAGCACAGAAAATCCAAGAGCACCAAGATGAATGTTTTCTCATTCTGTTACAAGTGCTTTGGAATTACAGGTGTGATTTGGTGGGAGGATGGAGACAGGGACTGTCTGGATGTGAGGCTGAGCATCCATCTGGAGGTGGGTTGAAGGCTGTCCCTGTTGATTGAAGGATAGAGCTGGTCTTTCAGGCTGGTGAGCCAAAGCAGGTAGCCATAGGTTACCCTGCAAGCCTGGTTCTCCCCTTCAGGGTCCAGGCTTGAGACACAACCTGAATTAAGAGATTATGATGACATTAAATTAAGCAATATACTGCTAAGGGACTAATAAAGCAATTAAATGATAACTAATCTAAAAGCACACACAACTGTAAAGCTACTTATTATCGTTATAATTATTATGAATCACATCCAACTTCTGTTGAGTTATAATTCCATCTCCCTAACCACTTCAAGTCTTATCTCCCCCCCTTTCTCCACTGTCTCACACCAGGTCTTTTCAGATGAAGACATGCTGGAAGCTCCAGCAGGATATCCAGTAGGGTTATTTTCAGCATCACTGTAGACTTGGATTCATCACAATTTATAGGTGTCCACACTCCAGAAAAAGAAAAAAAAGCCCCATCTTCTTCTATTTTGTACCTGATTTTATATCTTCCTGTTTCCTATTTTTGGATGTTTGATTTTTGGACCACACTTGCACTTCACTTTATCCAGACTCCTCTCAGGTAGATAGTCTGTCCCTAGTTACTTTCTCTCCTAGCTGGTCCCATTACTGCTGTATTCACACTCAGGTTTGGTGGATTTCTTCAGTGCTGCTACTCAGGCAGTCTTTATTTGTATTATTTTACCTGCATAGTTGCCTGGGTACAGGTGACTTTGAAGGCTTTGCCCCACAAAGCATCCAGTTCACGCTGGCATCATATTATTTACCATATTCACTCACTAAAACAATGTTATTTTAGTCTTGACTCTTCTCCCAGTTCTAATTAAGCACAAGCAGTTTCTCATCTTGTGCATAACCTGCCTAACACAGCAGCAGAGTAACCCATTTGTCACACCCTGGTTTTGTGCTCCTGCAGCTTGCTGTCCTTGAGCTGTTGTAGTCATTTTCCTTGTTCTTGGTGTTCCATCAGGATCTCCTGCATACACCTCACCACACTGTGGTAGCTGGACTGGATGCCCTAGAGATTCTCAATTTACAACCTTGTAGTTTGGGGCAGATCTTTAAGTATTGGGTTGTTTTTTTCCCCTGGGAATCTGGAAAATCGATAGGCTGCCTCTGCTGACTGTAGGACAGGTGGAGAAATGAGCTGTCCTTCCCTCAGTTAAATACACAGTTAGGACATACAGTATTGCAAGTGGTATTTGCAAACATTTTGTATTTCTTACTTTTGTGGAGTGAGAGGTGCATTTCAGTACCTCAGGATGGTTGGTTGGGGTATGTTCTGTTTGTTTCTCCTCCACTCCTCCTGCCAGCATTTTTTCACCGGTAGATTAAAGCATTAAAGGAATTTATAACCTCATGGGACCATGGCCAAGGACACAGGCTCATTACTGGTAATCCCTGCTCAGACAGATGGGGAGGCTTTTGTGTACAAACAGCTTTTTGTTGTTCATAGAATCACAGAATCATAGAATACCCTGAGTTGGAAAGGGTCCACAAGGATCATCAAATCCAACTCCTGGCCCTGCACAATTTAACCTGGTTGGAAATGTTGCTCATTCTGGTGACAGTCAAGTGATTTGTTACACCTGAAGCATAATTAGCCCAAATGTTCACTTTTGTGCCTTGTATGGACTGGGTAACATAAAATTAATTGGTGCAATCTAGAGTTGGAAGTAAAGGTAGCGAGCATGAATTCCAGTTCAGCTTACATGGATTATCCTCTTTGGTCTCCCTTGGAAGCAGTTTGAGTTGCAAATATACTTGCAGAGAAAAGTACATTTTCTCTTGATACATGTATTGAAAAATGCGTGTCAGTGTGAAAGATGTCTCGAGCCACAAATCCTATGCTCAGAAAGTTTTAACATTCTGGCTTTAGCTGGAAGAATTAGTAGAGTGCCAGAGATGATAAGTTAGGCTTGTTGTTTACCCTTCAGTAGGCTTTGAGGTGCCAGAGCAAGCTAAAACCTGAGCCTGGCTTAAGGACACTTGATATGGCTTTCTTGACCCTTTTTAAAATGTGTGTGTGTTTCTTTCCATACTAAAATATCTGGATTTCTCTATTGTTAAAAAAAAATCCCAACAAACAACCAAAACAAAACAACAAAACACAGATAAAGCCCTACCTGACTGCAGACAAAACTCATCTTTCCCTGCCTTAGAGAAGAGCAGTCTCTTGTGTGTGAAACATCATCTGAGTTGTCTTTTACCATCAGGCCTGTCAGAACTTTCTAGTGGGGTGCAGCTGCAGTGGCAGGAGAGGGAGAGGCACTTCAGAGGGTGTAGCTGAGCCATCTGTGGCAATGCTCTGATCTTTGTACAGGGAAGCGAGCGACATCTGCTCCTGGCAGACGTGTTACTATGGCAGGCTGACAGGAAATGGCCCTCCTGACAACAGGTATCTCTGTTGGGAAACAAGACAGCACCTTCTGCTTGATGAGACCCAAGCGACTGGAAAAGGGAGTCTGCGTGCTGAAAGGCTGCTACAGACCTCCTGGGACTTCCTGCCTTTTCCTTACATCCAGATAATTTCACAAAGCTCAGTGGAGTTGGTTTTTTCTTAAATAACTTTGTTTTGTTTTGATGTTACCCACGGTCAGGAATTGGTGAATTTTAAGAATGTTCATTATGGGTAGAACTAAGTGAGCCAAGCATTGTTAAAAAGAAGTCCATATTTTGAATAACATGCAAAGAGGTTGAATTCAGAGAGAAGGTTTGGGCTGTAATTCCAAAGGGCCTTCTGTGACCATATCCAGAAGGTTTCTGTGGATTTTTCTGAGAACTGGCCATAATCAGAGGCATTGGTTACAGTTTGTCTCCAGTAGCAGGGGTACTTGCAGAGCCAGACTGCACTGTAAGTAGCTGACTCTATTTGGACAGATGGTTCTATCTTCTTAAAGAAGTTTTAATTTCCCTAAGGCTCCTTGGATGGAAATCAAGGATTACTTGTAACTCTCTTACTTCCTTGCTTGCTTGGAATAGTGACACTATAGAAAATCGGTTTACAATGATTAAGACATCTTTTCTTAGATGTTTTCTTAGAATGTCAACTATTTTCTTCTTCACTGGGTTGGTCTCTTGTTCACAAAGGCCCTCACTTCTAGTAGTGTCCTTGCTCTTCCTATCAGTCTTCTAAATTGCATTAGCTTCTGATAATCTCTCAGAGATTTTCCCATTTATTTCTCACCGTGTGTGCTGCCTGTAGCCTGACTGTGGGAATATGGTCCTAGTTAAGTGATAGGAAGAAAAAAAGGCAGGTATTTAATAGACTGGGGTACCCCAACTTAGGGCTTTTCTTTTAAGCACCATTCAAAAAATCACATTGTCGTGATGAAGATAACAAAAATATATATGTAGGATGACATAAGAAGGCCAAAATATTTGTGTCAGATGTGAGCACAAAAGAAAAACGCTGAAATGAGAAATTGTCCTAGGTAAATCACAAAATCATCGAATGGCTTAGGTTGGAAGAGACCATAAAAATCATCCAGTTCCACTCCCTGCCATAGGCAGAGAAACTTTCCACTATCCCAGGTTCCTCAGAGCCCCATCCAGCCTGGCCTGGGACGCTTCCAGGGATGGGGCAGTCACAGCTGCTCTGGGCACCCTGTGCCAGGGCCTCATTACCCTCAGAGGGAGGAATTTCTAAGAATATCCCATTTGAACCTGTGGGTGAGAACAAGAGGTTGCTGAGGACAAGGTCCAACACAGCACCTCTCCTCACTGACTCCTCTGTCACTTGGAGAAGGAGATTCTCATCAGTGCATTCCAGGAACCTCCTGCAGAACTTCCATCTTTAGTTGACTGTACTGTTTGACACGTCCATAATTTCAACATTCTTGGCATGAATTTCAGTCAGTGAGACCAGCTGGCAGGAAGTGGTTCACACTCATGCCAGAAAGCTTTCTTACCTTCCAAGACATCATGGCCACAGGTATGATATCTGTTGGGAAAAGCCCTGGTTCCAGGCTAACTCCTCACTTGGGACAAGTGACTTGCTCTTTTTTCTGGTAATCTTCTAGCACAGTTCATTCTAGAAGAGTGAATTATTATTCTTCTGTACTCATTTCCCAGATGTTCAGCTCTCTACACTTGAGTGCCCTCTCACTACAGTGTTTGAAGAATCTCTTTTTATTTGAGTAGCTTTAAATATTTGACACATTTGTCTTATTTGTTCAGCTTCTGCTGTGTGTGACATCAAAGGACTTTTACCTCCCTTTACCCTTTTAATTAAGGTGCACTTTGGTGCCCACATTACCTCGATCTTCTTCATGGTGACATTCTCTGCTTTCTGCCTCAGAAGGAGGACAGGGTGAGGAAGTGCAGCACACCCACCCTAGGCTGCCATTCCTTTGGAAGAGCTCTCTGGAGGGACCCAAGTTCAGAAGACTACATCTCAAGACTTCTGGAGCTGAATGGTCCACATGTTTTGTCCTTGAAGCAAAATTTGGAATTGCATCCTAGTACTTTGTTTTATACAGTGCTGTCTCCTCTGTATCTGTGTGACAGCCAATATGCTTTCAAATGGGAAAGCAATTTTTGGTAATGTCTTTAAATATCTTTCCAGGTCTTTTTTGGTAATTTCTAGCAACATCTCCAAAGAAGTAGGAGTCTGTGTTTGACACAGCCCTTAGTCCTGGCTGATTATCCTCAGGAACTCAGTGAACACCCCTGAAGTTCCCTGGTGTCCAAGCAAATCTGGCAGTGAAACTTTGAAGATCTGTGATTAAAGCTAATAGGTATGGAAAAGCAGAAAAAGGTCCTGTGTCTGTATAACTTTATACTTACTGCAATTTCAAGTCCGTACAGTGATTCTCAAAGCCAGTGGTAAGCAATTCTGGAAGGCAGGATCTGAGGAAAGGCGCAGGGATCTGACTCCAGTTGTGACTGCTGACATCCTTTGGCAATTGAATCCTTCACCCGTGGCCTCATTGGGGTGTAGTTATGGAGAAGGATGAGAAGGAAAACAGTCCTAGGAAGTGTGTGGGAAGAAACATTTTCAATGGTTCCTGTAAGAAGAGCTCCAAGTGTTGCCATTCTCTGTCCCTGCACTTACATTTTTCCCCATCCAACAGCGATGCTGATCTCAAAGTACCACCCGGGGGCATCAGGAACATCTGTAATAAACATCAGAAAACTCCTTGTTCTATCCATGACTTGTCCAGCCACCTATGAGATGGCACTAGAGACCACGGAAAGCTTTTCCATGTCTCTCAAATCCCTCATGTTCTTGTCTGACTCGGAAAGTGTTCCAGATTCACTGTTGTGTAATCTGAATATTCTTGCTAGAAAACAGCAGGCTTGGTCAGCAGCCAATTTTCAAGGAAACTGGCTATTCAAAACCACATCCCAAATAGCTGGATGTACTTATTAGACTTAGCTGACCTTCATTGAAACTTCGTGCCCCTCTTGTTTCTGTAGTCTTCATCTTTAAATAATCAGCTGTTTTGTTTACTAGCTGGTGGTGGTGGGTCCTGGATTTCCACTACATTAGCTCTACTCAGGGGGAAGTAATAGCTCTGGGTTGAAGCATAAGCCATTTGTTTTTCTGTAAAAAGGAACGCTCTGCTGCCTGCTTTCCAACTGATGAGATGAATTATGCTTTCTTTGCCTTGAGAAGAACTGTACTTAAAAGCAATTTTCTGAAGAGGAAATGAGGCAGAGAGTGCAAAAAGGGGGGAAAAAGGGCTTTATTGCAATTAAAGCTTCCTGATCTACATTTTCACGCATTTCTTGACTGAATAATCCTGGTGTTTATTGCTGCAAATCTACCAGGCCAAAGATTAATTGCTGGCTAATTACTTCAAAGCTGCCCGGTTATATCTCAAATTTGCTACAATGGTAATTCGAGAATACTTTTATACCTTTCTTCCTTAAATGTATTGAGAATTTTATCAATGGCAAACATAAGTCTGATAAAGCCTTTCAGCAGGACTAAACTGCAGACATCTGGTGTTTTTTTAAGAGTTGTTTTGATGACTTTGGTACCTTCAGTAGTTTAAATTTGTGACGATCACTTCTATATTTATGATGCTGTCACTGAAATCACTGAGGGATGGATGCACACCCTGGGGTTGTTATTTTCTGTATTTATATATAAGCTATTCCCCTCCATTTTTACACCAATGCTCTTTTCAGAAGAGAGATTTTAAACACCCTGGGTTTAAAATTGTTCCATACAGCTGGTGAACACTTTTTTCTTGGAAGAAATTCTTGCCCTGGTATTTTACCCCTTGGCCTGTGTCTCTCTTAAGATAAATTATGTGTTTCCTTCCTCCTGTATTGCTCCTTCCAAGGAGCAATTCTTGCCTATATTCTCCTGAATCATGCTAAGCAGTCCCTTCCTTTCTTTATCTGAGAGGTGGAAGCTTTTTACCTCTTCATGTTCTCATTGGTTCATCGTATATGAGTTCCATTTTGTGGAAATTCTCTCACTTTTCTCCATTTTAAAGGTTGTTATATAGTAATGCCTTGAAATATTCATATTGTAATGTAAGTTACCAATCCCCCTGGAGAAGCCTGATTTCCTGGTGCCTATTAAACACACCTGAGGAAAAAACATTGCCTACCTTGGCCACACTAAAAATCTTGATGCTTACTGGTCAGTCACCAGTGCCTGATGTGACAGAGGGAGATCCAAGAATGCTGTCCAAAAAAGAAAGGACTACTGAGGCCCTTGAGAAGGCTTTGACAAGACGAAACTTGTGCAAGCTCTTTTTTGAAAGTGGACCATGGCTTAGGCACTCTACTTTTCATTACTTTATATTTGCTTCACTGAAAATGCCTCCTGAGAAAGATGGGAAGCCTTTGGCATTTTGCACTGCTCAGTGGTTCCTTTATTTTTCAGCTGTGCTGTTCCATAGAGGTGCAGTTTGCCCTTTCTTTGAGGTTTTTGTATCTTTGTGGCATGGAAAAATTTCTGATTGAAAGATTGGTAGGCAGAAACCTCTCTGAATTATTACATGCTTTAAGGCAAGAGCAGGGTACACCAAGAGTTGCAGATGTCCTTTGGAAAGGGAGGTCAGAGCTTAGGAGGGCAGAAATAGGGAAAGTGTCCATCAGACACACTCAACTAGAATGTTGGGAGAAATTTCAGATGTCATGTTTTCACATTTTTGACAATGTATAGTGAAAACACAGAGATTTGATTAGTATTATAAATGGAAATTGCCTGATTATAAAATGGGAGATAAGAAATTCTCCCCTCTGTTAAGGGGCAGCACAGCCCATGCTGAACTTGCATCCAATTTTGAGGTTAAAAATAAGAATAGCAGCATTAGGATGCTCACTCAAAAAGACACTGAAATCAGGGCAATGTTATTACTGATTTCCCTCAGTTTCATTAATATTGGATAACTTGGAGTCAAAGGCGTTTCATTTGTCTTCACTGTAACTTTCTGGCAATTCCTGTATCCCTTCAGAAGTGCTGCTGACCTGGCCAGTCCACTGACTGTGTTTTATATTGGCAATTGGCTTCCAAAAAGAAAAGACAAGAACAATCCTAAGGCCTCACACAGTTACTGGGGATTTATTATTTATGCTCTTGGTGAGTTCATCAGAATTTACAGATACAATTACAGTTTACCTTCAGACTAAGCATCATCTTTATGTGAAGTACTCCTTGAACTGCAGGAAGCAGTATAAAATAAGCTGCATTTGTTTTGCCTTTAAATCTTCCCTCATTTCCCTGTAAAGCACTGACAAGTCTGAACCCTGCAGCTTCCATAAAAGAGGCAGCAGACTTTGATTAAACAGCTGCTCCCGTTATCTGATGTAATGGTGACAATGTACTGAATGTTCCTGTGGTGCAGAAGGTTTCCAAAGCAGTGTGCTGACTTGTGCACTTGCATTTGGAAATTGCCTTCATCCTTCAGAGCAATGCAGTGAATCATTGGAGGGGATGAAAAACTGCAGCAGCTGAGTGGCACGTGGTAGCAGCAGGCACAGAAGCCGAAGGGGATATTATCTGCAGTGGGAATGTCAGGAGGAGATGTAGGGAGAATTTAGCTGTCCAAGGCTGGCACTGCAGAAATACTACTCTTACTTTATGTGCCGTGACTGAATTGGAGAAAGGGCTGATTCATTCTTTCTCTGCCTTTGCATTATTTATGCCAAACAAGTAGAAAATAACTCTCATTTCGTGGTGTTTTGCACCCTCTTTGCAACAGAACAAACAAATGCAAAATAAAATTCCTGACAGTCACACAAGATAGATTTGGTCTCACATGTGTTCTCTGAGAAACCTTTCCATTTTGTGTCCCATCAGGGTTTGCTGGTGTCTTTCAGGTGATAATGCATATTTGCAGAGCCAGTGTAGCATCTTGTTAGAAAACGAGCTTTTTGCAGACATTAGGGCTGTTGGTGCCTGGGAATTCAGTTTCTACTGTCCAGCCGGTTCTCACCAACACCTTTGCCCATGAATAACTCTAGCCAAACTGATGGAAGATATGTGCACTCAGGTGCAGCTGAGAACAGTGAAATGGCTTTGTCTTGTCCGAACTTGGGCCAAAGTTTCATATTTATGAAGGATGTGCTGCTATGTGGCAATTTAAAATAAGTACAGAGTGTGGTGCCTAATGGAGAAGGCTAATGATTCTTTTATCACCTCTTTATCCCTAAGAACCTTAAGGTTTATCTAGATTTGTTTGTCAGATAAGCAGAAAGATGATAATCCCTTAGTCAAACAAACAAAAGAAAAAATACCGCTATTAGGATCAATTTAATCTTTCATGTGTTTCTTGGTATGTTTAATTTATGTCACACAATTTCTGCTTGTACATTAGCACTGGGCACATCAAAGGCAGAAGAAACTCTTAAGAAAACAGGCCATGGTAGTAAAGATATTTCCTAACTTGATGCTGCTGGTGTGTAGGCTACAGAGGAGGGGAGACACCCCAAAAACACGGAGCTGCTGAAAAGTCAGCTGGTCCATCCTCCTGCCCCAAGGCAGCTTCAGCTGTTCCCTGTCTTTCCTGGCACTGCTTATCCAGACAGCTCTTAAAGGTGTCCAAAGGTGCTGTGATTCATCCTTTGTATCCCTCAGTAATCTCTCTCAGTATTAGGTGTTTCTGTCAGTAGACTTGTTACCTCTGAGGTGTGATTATCCTTTGGAATCTAGATTATACCTCTTCAGATCCCACAGCCCTTCTATTGATTCTTTCTACCTTTCATGATGTCACTTTGCTCCACTGCCCGCTCCCCCCACCAAAAAAGAAGAAAAAGGGGAAGGATCTTTTTGTACTTAACAGTTTCTATTAATTCAATTGAAATGGCTCAAATATAATAATGTAGAAATGTGTCTTGGAAGGAGCTATGGATCATACTTGTAAGAAAACAAGGGCTGGAAGATGGCTTGAGAGGCCAGCCGGGTGCACACATGTTCAATTATGCCAAACTGCTGGTGGCACTCAGGAGCTTCAGCAGTGGGGATTATTGAGATGCCCATCCTTCCATCCCCAAAGCAGGTTCCCACTGCACTCCTCTGACATGAGCAATGAGTGACAGTAGACAAGGAGCAGCAAGGGAAGGGGGAGGAGGAAAAGCAAGACCAGGCCCAGTTCCCCTCTTCTCTGCAAGTCCTTTGTAGAACCACCTAGCCTGAGTCTAATGCTGCACAGGCTCTCCCACTCCATACTCTGCCCTCCTGCTCTTCAGCTCCTGGTTTGGTCCTACAGGCAGCCCTTGAGGTCAAGCACCAAGTGGTTGCAGGGGATGTGGACACAGGAATTTTGGTGGCTGTCTTTGGAAATGGGTAGTGGCAGAGAAGATTCATTAATCTCTTCAGAGCAATGCATTACCCCCTATATTTTTGTTCTGTTTCCCTTGGGAGGGAACAAGTGAATGGACTGTTTTATTATCTCACCTGTGTCCTCCCAGACAAGAATTCTCTTTTGTGCCAGTTGCATTGATTGATGTCATCAGACTGGTTGCTAATCAAAGCGATCTCAGCAGCCTAATTCTGTACCTGATCTCTCTCTGTTTGTGCTTCAAGGTCTTTGACAGGGTCCGAGAAGATTGCCCTAATTTCCACGAGAAGATTAAGCCTATTAATGCTGAACTCACTCAGCCCAAGCTGGCCATCAGTGCTGAAGACGAGGAGGAGCTTCTGACCCGGGTCAATGTTGTCTTCCACTGTGCAGCCACAGTTCGCTTTGACGAGCCCCTCAAGTACGTCCTGCTTTTCTGTGTTTGCTGAGTGGGTTCTGGGGGGCACCATGGCACTGCCCAGAGCATCCCTTGCATGGCTGCAGTGCCAATTCCCCACTTCCACAGTGGTGCTCCCCGTGGTTCTGCGCTGAACCACAGCCCCCATGCAGGGGATGTGCTCTGAAAATGCCCTGAGTGTGTGCGTGTGTGTGTGTGTGTGTGTGTGTGTGTGTGTGTCAAAAGGGAGCTGTCTTGGCACAGTCCCATGGGAACAGAAGGAAGAACTACAGGATTGGGTTGTCATACTGTAAGGGAGTTAAGTATGACCTAAAACTGGGATGGGGAAATGCGTGGTTTAGGCCGTCAGAGAGATGTTTTGGCAGAGCTGGAGGCAGCTTGAAGGGAAACTGTGTTGTGTCTGTCTCTAAAGCTGGTGTTGTTAATGGCCTTTCTTTGTCACTGAGTAACTGGAGAGGGAAATGAGCTGTGGTTTGAGAAAACAGCCCATCACAACCTTTAAAACACCTAGCTCTCACTGTAATTAACTGTTTACAAAAAGTGCTCGGTTTCTGAAGGAGTTCCTTTGGGAGTGCCTGTCCAGGCAGGCTTTTCCATTAAGAAAAACCAGCAGAAATAAGCCACTGAAACAAGATTAGATGTGTAAGTGCTTATGTGCAGATTATCCATTTCGACATACCGAGGTGGATGGTCTGCATTTCCAGATCCTCATAGTTCTTTTGAAAAACACTAAAGCTGTGATTGTAGAAAAACAGAATTCGTAATATCAGTCTTTATTTGCTCATAGGCTAAAGAGATATCCACTATGTCTACCATAAATATTTGCTTTTTAGAACAACTAATTAGAGAAACACCAGAAAGAAAGCAGCTCTTGATTGATCTTGAGCCAGTATATAAGTAGCCACAAATGTTCTTAAATCAATGCACAAATGAACTCACTTTAAAAATAAGTCTCAGTGGCATGAAACATCAAAGGGAAACCACATTTTTAATAGGGAGGATAGCTGGAAAGAAGCTAAAAGTTTAAGAGGTCATCAGCTTGCAGGCAGTGGAGAAACTGTTTAAAGACTGATTGTAAGTGATCTGTCAAAATCTCTCTAACAGAACATGGAGAATGGAGATTAGAAGGCAAAATGTGAGAAGTTCTTCAACTCAAATTATTCCTGACTGAATAATAAAATGTATCAGATGGGTAAAAGTTTTAGCAATGTGAAAGCACAGTATTGATGCTCAGTTAAGAATTTTGAGCAGCAGCTTGATGATGACACAAATATAACTATTTTTTCCACATGGCAGGAGCTCAAAGATTACAACAGAATATGTAATGCCAGTGGATAAGGAAGGGCAAAAGCATTGCTGTAAAGATGCTGGAGAAGCAGCAGTGGAGACACCAAATGAATTACTGGCATCAACATGCAGTACATTTAGGGAATTCTCCAGATAGAACTCTTGAGGGCAGAAATCTCAAAAACTGTGTCAGATTGAAATATTAATAGATGCTGTTTTAATAGAAATAGAAAAAAAAATAAAGAAAAGGAAACCCACCAGGGTTAGATTATATTCCCTTTGAGGGCTAAAGGAACTCTAAGAAACTCAGCAAAAATCTGTGCTAGGCCCATATTATGAACATAGTTCTGTTCACTTCTCAGAAGGGATGCAGTCAAACTGAAATGCTCGTGGAAAAGTTAAGTTTTGTCTGAAGGGTGGCTCAAATAGGAGTATTCGTCCTGCTAGAAGGGCATGAGAAAATAGAAATTGACAGAAAATGCTTCTCTTTAATTGCAGCGTATAAAAAGAAAAGTATCTCTACCTTTAGAAACTGTGATCCAAATAACAATCATACTCTAGTTGATGTTTTCATTCCTTTGGACTATTTGCACTTTCACTTCAACATCATTAAGTGTTTTTAGCGTACTCTGTGCATAGTTCCTAACATTGTACCTGTCTTTGAAAGCTTCTACTCCTGGGCTGAACAGATTGCATATTCCTGAGCCTCCTCCCTTCTGGGCAGGAGAATGTCTTTATTCCAGTTCAAAGCATGCAACAGAGTCTGCTGGCTGAGATCTGTTGCAGATTGTCTCTAGGACAATTTCTAGCTGTGCTGAGTGCTTGAAGGTCAGCCTTGCTAACCAGAACATTCCCTTATGCTTATCAGTTCTCGTCTCCATCCTTGGGAACTTAAGCTGTTATCTCTAATTGTGTCTTCTTTGATTATGAATTGCTTCAAACTGAATGAGAGTGGGTTTAGATTAGATATTAGGAGGAAATTCCTTACTGTAAGGGTTCTGAGGTCCCGGCACAGGTTGTCCAGAGCTGTGGCTGCCCCATCCCTGGCAGTGTCCAAGGCTGGGTTGGATGGGGCTCTGAGCATCCTGGTCTGGTGGAAGGTGTCCCTGCCCATGGCAGGGAGTGGGACTGGATGATCTGTAAGGTCCCTTCCAAGACAGGCTATTCTATGATGCTCTGAATCTGTTTTTTCCTGGCCCCAAGGACCATTTCCTGCTTTCTGAAACTGTGTGTTCTGGTTTAGTAGTGATCCCTCCAGAGAACACTGAATGTGTCCTGTAGGAACAAAAGTGCCTCAGGGGTTAGAAATACATGTTCACATTTCAGGGAGGGGTGGCCATGTCACATTTAGAGATGTTGGTGAAGTCTTACTTGTGACCCTTCAAATCTAGTAAAAATATTGGAGACATTCAGTGTCCAGAAGCGAATCCAACAGTGTTGTTTTCAAAGCTGGTTTCACCCTTGCATCTCACTGCCACTTTCTGCTCCACCACGTCCCCTGCTCTTCCCTGATTTCCCTTTCCATGGTGAGGTTTGGGTCAGGCTCAGCCTTCAGTTCTTCCCAGTGAGAAGCCTTTCTGCTTGTTTCCCTTGCGTCCCTTAGGCACGCCCTGCAGCTGAACGTGATGGGCACGCAGCGGCTGCTGGAGCTGGCGCGGCAGATGCGGAACCTCGAGGCCTTCATCCACATCTCCACTGCCTATGCAAACTGCGTCCGGAAATGCATCGAGGAGATCATCTACCCACCCCCGGCCGAGCCCCAGAAGCTCTTTGATCTGGTGGAGTAAGTAGGAACTGCACTGCCCCTTCCACTGCAGCAGACCTGGGAGCTGGTCACAGAATCGGGTGGGGTTTCTCTTCAGAGGTGCTGTTACTGCTGTTTCTTTGTGTTTTTTAAAAGACTCTGATTTCATGAGTTAATAATGAGTTCATAAGTCAGTGTTAAGTTCTGCAGGAGTGTATTTTCTGCAAAGAGTGAAGTTGCTGCTTTCTGTAACACTCAGCTCTGCTGCCGTCTTAGTAAGAACTGATTTTTTCCATGTACCTTATTTCTATTATCTCTTCAGCTTTCCAATGTTATTTCCACTTCTTTCAGAAATCCTGTGGTTATATGGGGATGAGTAAGAAACAGGCTATTCTACATTGGAATCATTAGGTCAGAAAAGAACTCTGAGATCACCAAATCCAAGCTTTGACTGATCACCATTTTGTCAACTGAACCAAAGCACAGAGTGCCACATCCTGTTGGGTTTTGAACACTTACAGGGTTGGTGACTCCACCACGTCCTTGGGCAGCCCCTTCCAATGCCTGGACACCTTCTCAGTGAAGAAAATCTTCCTGATTTCCACCTGAACCTCACCTGGCACAGCATGAGGCTGTGTCCTCTCAACCTGGACAGGATACAGGGCTTTGACGAAACAACAAAAGAAGCTTGATTAACTGAATTTACCAAAATAAAGAATAATTAGAAAGGATAACAAAATCAGCTGATAAAGGTCCCAGGAGACATTCTCCTTAAAAGAATTTTCCCACGACTGTTAATGTGTTTTCATTAATTTTCTAGTGAATGATATAAGCAACTGGTCTGTGATCTATAGACCTAAAGAGCTGGTATAAAATCTTTATTGATTTTATTTGTAATCCTTATTAATTTCTCTTGATTTAGGGTAATGGGAGATGAAATTTATTAATGCCCACTAAGAGAACTGCTGATTTTTTTAAAAAAAGTTTGTCTTAAGAAATAATTTAACTAAACACTACTCCAGAAAAGTTAGTACAAACTAGTTTTTCTGTTTTAATTTCTCTGGTAGCCCATATTCTTGGACGTGTTTACTTCCAGCTAGTCGTCATCAATCATTTATCATTTATTCAGTAAGTGGAGCATGATAAAAACTTGAGAAATGTCTTAGTGCATTAGAGCAGTGGGCTCCCTGGCCCAGTATCTTGCCCTCAGGAGTGTGACTGAGGGGTACTATTTAGGGCTACACCAGCCTGGACACTCCTTTCTATTCCCCTCACAGAAACCTGAAGAGTCTCAGCCTTGTTACTGTCTCCTCATGTGCTGATGCATCTGTCTTTGTGCTGATGTTAATTGTCCTTCCTCTCTACCTGTTCTTTAACTCTACTCTCTCCCTGAGGTGTGGGGGTCAGAGAGAACTTCATGCAGTACTCAAAGTGCAGTCACTCAAAGTTTTAGTTAAATAGCTTCAAAATTACACCACTGGTGTCATTCTCAATACCTAATGATAGCCAGCATTTCATTGATATTTTTTTCTTGTCTGCTGCTACTCACTGACAAGGAGATTTCAGAGCTGTCAGCTGTGATTCAAGAGCTGCAGTTTCCAGTTCTGAGCTCAGCAACCTCTAACACCAGTTCTGACAGACTGCTTTTCCCTAAAAGTGAAGCTGCTCTGTCATCTTTTTGCCCACTGACTCAGTTTTATATCCTTTGGTTTTCATCACTGTCAAGACTCCATTTCACTGTCCCAAAAAGATTACCATCACTTGCAGCTCTGAAAAAAATTAGTGCTGATGGCTCAGATTAAAAAAAGACCTGCAGCACAGGTCTGATTGCTAGTCAGAAGTGTGGAGAAGGGCTTGGCTACCTCAGAGGTTGTCACTTGAGCTGCTTCATATAAAACACTAATAATTTATGTATCATAGCTTGAAAATGCAGCAGAGAGGATGATGTTTGAGATGCACCTTTAATATTTGCCATGTAAGTGAAAGAAATGGTGTGGGGATATCAGAAGGTTTCAGAGAGGGGAGTGGCAGTAATCAGAATTTTAGCTTTGAATGGGAGGGAGGGGAAGCAGACAAGGAAATATAAACTACTGGAAAACATGGGGAAAAATACAGATTATGTTTTGCATCAGCCAGCTGTGGATGATTCCCTTCACAGTCAACCCTTGTCTTAAGGTGCTGCTCTGCAAGTGCTTTAAGAGGGATAATTGAACAACTGGATGCAATAACAGATCCATTTAACAGTGCTTTTGGCCATGCATTTGATACATGCTTGATTACTTACTCACTTGAAACCTCAAAGAGGACTCCCAGCTGTTTCTTTTTCTGCTCTTATCCTCCTGTTACATCTTGCTGTTTCAGTATTCTGATATTTAACCTGCAAGTAAACCCTGAGGCTTAAGCTGTGTAAACCAAAAGTCACACTTCTAAGTGCTGTCAGGCCAATAGGGGAAACATATAATCTGCAGCATCAAGCATGGTTTGCCTTAATCTAAAGCTGAAGGAAATCAGCTTTGAAGGGTGTGCTGAGGTAAGGAACACAGCAAAGTCTCTGCTGAAGCTGTGGGTTGATTATTGCAGAAGATACAGATCCATCGTTACTTACAAGAAAGATACTTACTAATGCAAAGCCATTAACACAGAAAGTTGTGTTTTGCTGTGGCAGAGTAATTTGGTGCATATAATGGAGAGGTTATTAATTGTTTAATTTGCATCGTTTGCTAGGAAGGGGCAAATGTAGCATTGAGCAGAAGCTGCAGCTTTTGTGAGTTGGCATTCCAGAATCTTCCAAGTAGGTCACAGAGCAGTTCTAGCTGAAGTGTCAGCTCAGCTTCCCTGATGGGAATGCTGGTCCATCAAATCACCTGGCAGGCTGGTGCCCTTGGGACAGGTCCTCAGGTAATGCAGAGACCTCTCTGCAAAGAGGAGGGCAAGGGGCAATTGCCTCTGCTTGTACTTCTGCACCCATCTTTGCTTTGTGAGAATGCAAACCTGCAACCCTCTATTATGAAAGTTTCAAAAGAAAAAAGAGAAGGGGAAAAAGACTTGCACACATCTTTACCCGAGTTCCCAAATGGACTTGGTCTTCCTCCAGGCTCTGCAGAAATAGCCATCTCCTTTTGGTAATTAGCTACTGCAGATTCAAACAATAGCAGTTTAGCTGGGACTCTGAGGTTCAGTGGCTGCCTAAGCAGCTTTGCAAATTATGTCAATATTATGCGCTGCTGGTAACCTCTGCAAAGTTCATATTTTATGTTTAAATGCTTTCTTTTATGCCCTGTTTCTGCAGCACAGGACCAGGCTTGCAAAAGAAGGTGTTTGTGCCTCCACAGGGCTTTTTTATTTAAAGAAAAAAATCCTATTTACTACAAATAGTCAGATTTTTAACACGTTCCAAAGTGGAGAGATTTGCTGCATCCAGCCCTCCCCTGTGAATCAGTGCTTCCTCATACAATTTCCCATCTGTGCCCAGTGAGAGCCATCTGTAAAGTGCTGTGCCACCTGAGCCACCATGTCTTTGAAGGGTTGACAGGATCAAGCAATTTTTCAGGTGTGACTGTTGGCATCATATTTCTCTCCCTTTAACCTCTGCCTTTTTCTGAAATTCAAGACAAGGAGGGGTGAAGTGAGGATCTGCAGGAAGCAGTATCCTTCAGTGCCCCTGGGAAGAGTCCACCCCTTCAGACTGAACTGTAAGTCCCTTGACTTAATTACAAATTGGATTATAGGAGCTAATCTTCGGTTCTGTGGTGTAACACCAGGCTGGGAGCCTGTCAGGGACTGGCAGTGAGGGCTCTGGAAGCACAGCCAGTTCTTGTCCTTTAGACCCAGATGCTGGCAGGACCTGTGAGGTCCTGGTGCTGTGCCAGGGAAGAGCCTTTGGGCATTAGGCCCTTCCTGTAGCTCTGTGGTGGTAAGAGCTGCTTTTTAAAAGCTATCTGCATAACTGCTTCTGATGGATTAGGTATTTGAATATCTTTAAAAAATAAAAAACAACTTAGGTTTTTTTGGTGGTTTGGTTTTGGTTGGTTTTTTTAAGCACCATCAGTTTCCTGTGTGGACAAACCTGTGGAAAGCCTGCTAGAAGGAACATCTAACAATGCCAATGGTGGAAATTCACTGTTGGAATAATATCCCTGTAGGACATTATTCCAGATTTTTGAGACCTTTGTGTTGTTACATGCCTTAGTAACTCAAGGTTACCCAGAATATCCAGAAACATATTTGGGAGTGTACAGGGAGTGTGTTGGCTGAGGATGAGCACTGCCCAGTGGGTTCCTAGGCTGGAGAGCTCCATCAGGCTGTAGACCATGGCAATATTTACATTATGGATTGCAGTGAAGCATTAACCACTCAAGAGATTGCTCTGAAGAGAGTTTGTAGAGGTACCTGAGTTGCAGCCAGGCATTGTAGCAACCTTCTCCCACAGAGCTGTTTCAAATCCAAACCTTAAATAGCTTTGACTGAATTATCCTCTGTTTCAGGTGAGGATTCCTGTCTCACTGGTCTGTTTTGCCCAGATTTTTTTCTCTCCCTGTGCAGTGGATGATGATGATGATGTTCTCCTTGTTTCCTGTAGGTGGTTGGATGAATCCATTATTCAAGACATCACACCCAAGCTGCTTGGGGAGTGGCCCAACACTTACACCTACACCAAAGCCTTGTCAGAGTACCTGATTCAGCAAGAGAAAGGAAACTTGAATATTGCTATCATCAGGCCATCCATCGTGGGAGCCAGCTGGCATGAGCCTTTCCCAGTAAGCATGAGTACACAATTCCCTACCCAGAGCCTTTGGATGCAGCTGGAGCTGTGGTACTGGCAGGAATCTGTCTCTCCTTGTAGCAGTGTCTTGAGAAACAGGTGTCCAGTTCCTAGGGAAATGTGTGGAAGAATTGGAGATCCTGTGCTGGAGTAGAATAGCAACTCTTCTTCAGCATCTTCAGGAAGAACTCCTGTGAAAAGACCACATTTAAGCAATAACAAGAGCTGGGATAGTTATGGTGCAGAGTGCTGCGTTTGAAATTAATTGTCCATTCAGGCACACCAGGGGAGTTTCTGTGCTCCAAACATGGGATTGGAGGGTCAGTCATACTCCTGGTGCATTCTGGTGGAGGTACAAATGTCAGGCACTCAGTAATTAAATGCAGCTGTAGTTTGGAATGAGATAATTCATTAAGCTAAATATACTGATAGGAATAACATGCCCTAGCATTGCAGCCAAATTGGAAAGGCAACACAAAGTCACCTTTGGCTTTTATGCAGCCTGAAGTGTGCCAGAGATGGCTGAGATACAGCCAAGGCTCTCGGCCAAGCTCCCCATCTTGGAAAGACAGAGAGCTCTGTTTGGTGTCACAACCTGTTCCAGGTCAAACAGCTCATCACTCTTCTGAGCTCCAGCTCCCACAAGTGGCAGTTTCCCTGACTTGAACTAGAATGAGATTCAAAAGGAGTGGTGTGGTTTGGTTTGGTTTTGGGGTTTTTTTCTTCCTTGCTTTAGAAATTAACTACAGTGATCAAATCACTATTGGTGACAGCTGCATGTTCTCACTCCAGCTGTTTTCAGCAAGTGTGGCAGCACCAAGACACTGTGGTGTTTAAAACCAAATTTTATTCCTGAGGCCAGGCAATAGGAAATAAGTGGTTTCTAAGAATAAATTTAGATTCTGTTGTTGATGAGTAAGTTGTAGGCAATGCATCCCCTGGTACTGGTTGGCATCCTGGCAGCTGTCCCAGATGGGCTGGCATCCATCTAAACTGGTGTGTCCTTCCTTCTTTGTCTACACCACACCACTGCCACCATTTAGAAGCCTGTGTAAGCAATACATCATTGAAAGGAACACTAATCATTCTTCTCATCCACAGGGTTGGATTGACAACTTCAACGGGACCAGCGGAATATTTATTGCGGTATGTCTGGTGCTGTTTAAGCTCCCCTTAAAGCAGAGTTTGAGTTACTAAAACAGCAATTCTGATGTTACCCTACAGCCCCACTTAGAAACTGTGTGCAGTAAAGGGCCACAGGAGTTTTCTGAGTCTGGGAGAAAGAGGTCACCCACTTGCCACACATTTATCAGCTGGTAGGACCCAGAGGATGCTCTGTTTGTGTTGAGCTCAAAAAAGGACATTGAGAGAGTATTCATGTTGCTGGTTCACTAAAATGTGAATTGCATTTCCTAAAAACTCTGAAAAATCTAAAGGTTTGGACACATGTGGCCAAATTCTCAAAGAAAAGGCAAAAGATGTATCCTTGAAATGAGGGTAAATCAGGGGTGTTGCAGCTTGAATCTTTTAACACAACTTTATTTTTTAGGCCAGGTTACCACACTGTCAATACAAGGCAGCAGTATTTATCCTTCCATTTGTCTCCCTGTGTATTATTTCCAAATCCACTGCTTTAACTTGTTATCCCTCCACAATACCAAAGATTCTGACTCTCACTTGCCACTGCTTTGTACAGGATTTCTCCCTGTGGAGACTACACCTAAATAATGTGTACGATTGATTCAGGCTCTGCCAGTAACATGGGTAATTCACTATATATTTTCCTAACTTGATAAAATATTCCCTGTAAGATGAAAATACTCATTACAAGTAATACATGAAAAGAGTAAAGTTGCATATCTTTTCTCCTGCCTTATAATTATTTTTTTTTCTGAACTAAAATCACTGCCTTAGGCCTCTCTGTCAATCCATAATGCTGTATAGCTCTGGGCAGAAATTTATGTTCATATATGTCCAACTTCATTACTTTGTCAAAACTATGTTCTCATCAGCCTGGTGCAGTGTATAAAAGGATTAGTGGTCTGCAATCATAGGAGAGCAGAATAAAATCCAAATATGATCTTGTTAAAAAAGCTCATTTATATCTGAAGTAGAGCGTAAATAGAAACTGTTTCAAATACGGAATGCACAGGACAAATAATGCTTTCATCTGAACCCCATCTATGTATTTTAGAGGCATTCAATATTTGTTCACAAATTACTGACTTCAATCATGTCACAGTTTCTTTAAAAACAGCCTTCTATTCATTGGTGACAGCTCAGGAAGCTTGTGCTGCCTCTCTTCTCTAGTCTCAGCACCTTGTGCTGGTTTCTGGGTTATTTCAGGATGTTATCAAGTTCAAGGAATATTTTGCATTTCCATAATTTTGCAGATCCACTTCTTACATTTTCATGTGCCAAGTTCTAACTTTTGTAATGACGCAAATTTTATTTGGGGCGGGTTTTTTTTGTTTTGTTTAGGGTTTTTTTTAAATCATAACTTTTGATGATGTCTGTCACAAAATTTATCTAGAACTGCTTTGCAAGAAACCTTGGGCCAGGTTTTTTATGCAGATCCAGCCTGTGTCTTTAGATCCAAGTTAGCTCCATGGAAGCAAAAATTACAAGATTCTAGGGCTACTGTGCAAAATAGCTTCTCTTTTTATATTGAAGATTAGACTTGCAATGAGATTTGAAAAAGAGGTGGTATTTTTTGGTCCAGGTTTGACGCTCTGAGGTTTTTCAGTACAGTAGAAGAGAGGATGAAATTTGTGTCATCTACACTGAGCTCTTGTGTGATGAAATGTGGTCTCTAACTATATTGAGAGTTGGCCAACAAAAAGACAAAAAACAGTGACAAGGTTGCGGGGTGTGGAGATAAAGTTGTTTGGAATGTTTTCCAGAAAGGAAAAGTGTATATTATTAGGGACCCAAGAGACTTTTTTTTCTTCTAAAAGGGGAGAATTAATAAGTACATGAATTAATAATGTGCTTGAATGTGGTCACTTGTTTGAAAATGAACCCATAAACTTCTGAGTGATGCATCAATTTGATTGCCTGAAAATTGTGTCAGTGCAACCACCTCTCCTGACCAAATGTATTTTAAACTGTGATTGTTAGATGAGTAGCATTATTTGCTTTAAGTGTTGAAAAAAAGCAAAAGGGAAGTGGTTTTGGTGGAGTGGTTTTGTGCATTTGAAGTGTCCCTCCATACCAAAATATTCACTTTCAACTTCTAACCAAGTTCGTCCTACAGAGAATATCCCCCAGATTCAGATTTCATTCAGATGATCTTTGATGTCCCTTGGGCAGAATCTGGACTCCAAATCTTGCAAAGACTTTCTTTCTCAGTTGCAGTGTTTGAGTCTGATCATTTCAGTCCATAAATAGACACATTTCTTTTAAATATTCATGAAATATGGGAGTCCAAGTTGTTCTTGATAATCTAATTATGTTGCTTTCGCCTACAGTTGCTCCAGCTGCTGTGGGGAGCTGTGTTTGTTGATTGAGGAACAAAATGAAATTAATTACATTTCCGCTGGAGTGTAATTAACGCATTTTGTCTCGCTGTTTCCTCTTACATGCAAAGACCTTCCTCCCTGCAAGGCAGTGAGGCTGTAGGGCACAACTGGTTTAATTTGTGGCCTGGATAGTGACTGGCCCCAAAGCACCTCAGCTGAGAGGCTGTCCAGAAACATCAGACTCTGACCAGGAAATTATTTTGGAGGCTTCACTTCTCAGTAGCTTCTTTTTCACTAAAGAGAAAAATGTCAGCATCTATAAAAAGAAACCAAGCCATACTCGATGGAAGTACCACTGAACCATTTTTTATGTAAAAAATAACCTGAAAAAACCTAAACCTCAAGCCTTTGTTAAATAAAAACTGTAGGAAATCTCAAAATCATTCATGTGTGTATGACCATCATGTGCTGCTCTGAACACATTTTGCAGCAGATCCATCAAACATCCTCATTTTGAAGACCTCAGAAAAGTCTTTAGTGTGAAAATGTGATAGCTGATCACACAGTTGGTCTCTAGTGGGAATGTGTTCATAGCAGTGGAAAATTCAGAGTTGGGCTTGGTTGCCTCTTTTGATTCTTTCTGCCTTTTTTTCCCCTTGAAAACACCCAGTAGTAAGAACCCAGAGAAAATCATAGTGATGTTGCAAGTTGAAGTTTCAGTGTCTGAGCGTAACCACAGTTCAGCTTAGGACAGCAGAATTCAGTGCCTGACAAAGGTTTGGGGAGGATGGAGTGAGCTATGTGGGGAATCTTGCACTGCTGTCTGTGTCAGAGTTGTGATCCCTCTGCCAGATGCACCAAGGATGAGATGGGACTGCTCAGAAGGCCTAGTTCCTGAAAATTAAATCAGTCAGAAGTGGTATTCCCTGACTTGCAAGCTGTGAAATGCAGCAAACACATCTGATTGCAAAAGGGAAAAGGAGGAGGAGAAGAGCCACCAAAAAGATCACAAAAGATAAACACTTCTGAAAGAGGGGATACTGTGTCCCTAAAATACACCAATGACCATTAGACAATGGCATGTACTTTACAAGTTAATAGCTAGTCTTAAATACTTTTTAAATGACTTTTTTTTATCTCCTCAGACTTCAGGCAAGGGGTTTTCCACAACTAGGCACTTCCTGTTTAGTTGCTGTAGAAAAATTTCATCTATTTTATAATGAAATTGGAGTTTCAGATAGTATGAAAATAATTTAAGAAAAGCTATATTTCCTTTGCCCTAACTTTTAAATATTGATGGATCTGTAGCAGATGTTCTTTTGCTCCTTCGTTCAGTCCTTCCCTCTGGTTTTGCACACATCTAAATTACAAGAGTTTTTATTGTTCCTTGCTTCACCAGCACTTTTATCCTCTCAGCTTTTTCCCTGGCTCCTCAGCTTCACTTCATTGTTTCCCACATGAGAAATAACTTGATTGCAGCCTTGACTCTGCCACATGGGGTTTCTTCTCCTAAGTGCTCTGTTCAGCCCTCATCCATGACACAACAAGTAAAGTTCCTTCACCTCATTTCACCCTCACCTTTCTGCATTTTGCCTTGTCCTCTCTGATCCAGTCTGCCGTGCTGTTGCAATGTCTCTCCTATGGAACCTCCAAAGCCTGATTGATCATCATGGAAACCCCTTGATAAGCATTCAGGTTAAATGTATATATTCTGGGAAGCCCGATCCCCTGAAAAATGCACTTCCAACCAAAGCAAGTTCAAAATTTTTTGTTCTTGGCTATTTCTCTTTTTTAGTTGTCAGTACTTCGTGTTTGCACTTGTTCCTTTGAGTTTTATTGGGTGATGTGCTCTTCAAGGCAGGGGCCATCCTTTGTATTTTTGTGCTTAGCAGACAGCTTTGGAAAAGAGGAGAGTGAATACATCCAAAGGAAAGGTAGTCAACTTTTCAAAAACCCTACTGGTGTCATTTCCAAACTGACTGCAGTCTCTGAGGGACACTCAGACCTCTGTCTGCCTGTGTCATTTAAGAAAATGTAACTGTCAGCCATCACTGGGACCTTTACAGCAGCAAATTCAGATACATTTCTTTCCTGTTGAGTTAAATTAAGAGTCTCAGCTTTTCTTCTTGTACACAGCACAGACATCATCATGTTTCCAGGCATCCTCTGAAAATGCAAGAGAGCGAGATCCACAGGAGATCCATCTTTGTTGTCACAGAAACCAAATAATCTGCAGCAGCAAAAACGTGCTGCAGTGCTGGCCCATGCCCAGTGCATGCTGCTGGAGCCCTGCCAGTTAAATCTGAGCCCAGCCTGACGTGAGTGACTGTTTCCCTGTCTCCCTGTGCCCACAGGCAGGCAAGGGGATCCTGCGGACCGTCATCGCCAACAACGAGGCCGTGGCTGACATGATCCCCGTCGACGTCGCCATCAACCTGACTCTGGCAGCCGGGTGGTACACGGCTGTGCACAGGTGGGAGGCCATCCCTCTTGGTGGCATTCCTCTTTGGCCACACTCCTGGAATATTTGCTGCCTGCACCAGCACTTTAAAGGGAACCAGCTGATTTAAATCCAGTGCGAGAGGCTGGCTGATTGATTTTCTGGTTGGTGTTTTCTCCCTGCGGGTGAGCAAGGTCTGAGAGTGTAGAAGATGCAATAAAGGCAAGATTTAGAGTTAGGAAATCTCTACAGCTATGGGTGAGACCTGTTTCTTGCCTCTCAGAAGTCACTCTCCTGAAGGCCAAGAGCTTTGCAGCAGTGGTTTTTTGGGCCTCCTTTCATTGAGTTGCTTTTCAAGTGTCTTCTAGAGTTTTCTTGGTAAAAAAATTCTGTGTATTTTCCTTGGGAAATACTGCACAGTGTAAATATATTGTGGGCTTATATAATCTAAAAACTCTTCCTTCTTTTGCATTGTTGAGAAGAGTATGTAGAAGTGATAATAAGGATTTAAGGTCTTTTCCTGTGAATCTCTGGCCTGGCCTTTTGTCATTAGGTAGGAGTACAGAGAATAAACCACATGAATTATTCTGGAGGTTTATGCAACTCTGAGAAATCAGACTCAGGCAAATAAAAGGCAGAAGTGTTTTACTTTGAAAGACAGAGTAAGCCCTCTGAGCTGAGGGTAGAGCTACATCCAGTAAGCTAAATAAGGATCCTAAAAGGACCTTGAAGAGCAGCTCACCAGCTTTCCCCTCAAAGCATTATTAAGAAATCCACCAAATTAAAACTGTGCAGTTTTCAAGTGTACAATGAGAAAAATGCTGTATTGATGTCATCACTTGACACCTTTGGCAGGGCAGGCTTAGGTCAAGAAAACTGATTAATTCTTGACTTACGTTGAAGGAAGAAATCCAGTCTGATCCATGTTTAGTTCTACACCAAGAAATGCAAACTGTGTTTGGCATTAGACCGGGAATTTTCTTGAAATTGATTGATTTTGTAATCCCTTCCCTAAGAAATTGAGTTTTTTTCACATCTCAAAACAATATTTCTTTCTGTTTTCCAGACCAAAAAACTTGTTGGTGTACAACTGCACAACGGGGGGAATCAACCCTTTCTTCTGGGGAGAAATGGGTAAGGTCTCATTTAAAGGGAGAACATCCACAGTGCTCCTTACACTTTGAAGAATTGGCTTCCACAATTTAGGTGGCATTTGGTGTCTGCCATTCAAACTGCATTTTGGGGACCCAGCTGCAGTGAGTGAGAGTCCTGTGAGGCAAAGGGTACTTCCAAACCATTCTAGGATTCTGTGGTATTACAAAAGTGAAGTGGTCTTCTTACCCATCAGAAAATTCTGAACAAAAATAACCGGTGTGCCCTTGAGGAGGAAAACGTTGAGATGACATGTGGGCTTCAAGGAGAGTTTGCATTTTGATCATGAGTTCTGTGGAAAAAAAAATCAAATAATTTTCATGGCTGACTTTTCTTCAAGTGGATGTACTTCCAAGGCAGGGGTGAAAGAAAGGGAGACAGATCCTGATGCCCTAGCAGAAGAAAACTCACACTGAAGCCAAGCAGCAGAATTTGTCTCAGCTGTGTACTGTGAAATGCTGTGTACAGTCAATACATTCATGGACAGATGTACCAGGCCTGGTTTACTTTCTGTTACCCCTGGATTCAGATCTTTGTGCTTTAAATACAGGAGGCTGGCTGCTCCATCTCTCAGCCTTTGCTTTGCTTTTCCCCTTGCCTTATTTACACAGCAAACTAAGTCAGCAGAGAATGAGACCATAATTGCATTTACAGAATAAATGTCTTGACCGTGGTAATTGATCACGTGGCCTAGCAGGGAAGAGGTTTCAGCAACTGCCTGAGTGCTGAGGATATCACACCAAGTTCCTGGCTTTTTTTTGTTGTTGTTGTTCTTTAAATGAGAGGTAAAATGTTGTGGTTAGTCACAGATGTGTGGCTTTTTCACGGGAGTGAATGCAATGCTGTTCACTGGCTGCTACTTCAGCCAAAGCCACCACAGCACTTTCTGAGGTTTGCCTTTCATAACCCTTTTTCGGTGTGAATTTACTAATGAAAACAGCAATGTATCAGTGCATTGCCATTTATTTTATTCTGTTCCTTACAACTGTGGATTTAGCTATGAAATCATCTGGGTGCAGCAGTAGCTTTCATAAGCAGCTCAGCTGTGTGGTGGAACTGATGGCAGAATTTTCTCCTTGGGTGACATTATGAAGCTCTTCCTACCATGTTGTAGCCACAGTTTTCCTGAGAGCAGCCTGCTGCAGACAGTTAGGATGGAGTATTAAACTGCAAAATTTTGCCTTTAAAGATGCTGCATGGCTGAAGAAATGAGTTTGGGAAAGATTTACTGCATCACAATGTTATGACTGCAGCCATCCAGTCTGAATCCTCAATACAGCCTCCTACCAATTTCTTTTGGGGAAATAGACATAATTCTGTTCAAGGAGTCAGGGTGTGTGACTGGTCATCAGGATGGAGGGTCCTGGAAGCTGCTGAGAAAGCAGAGGGGAATGGGAGTCACCTGGCATGGCACTGGGCGTTCTAGTGCAAAGCAAATGTGGGGTTTGCAGAGAGCCTGGGCTACCTGGTTAGGCCAGGTGACAGCAGGACCTGCTGTAGGAGTGACAGGTGGACACAAGGGAGTCAGGATTTTTCAAGGGGAGAAAGATCAAACTGAGAAATTGAGGCTGGATAAGGCTGAGGTTACCAAGGGCTGGGAACAGAAGTGATTGAGATGGTGATGCTTTGAGTACACTTTGAGTGATGAGCAGGGAGGGAGGGAGGAGAAAGAGATCTAGAAAAGAGAGTTTATGTTTAAACATTCACTGCAAGGCAGTTCATTCTAAAGCTCCTCAGACACAGATAAAAACTCCTAGTGTTAAAAGGCACTTTAACTGATTTATTTCTTTTCCAAATAATGCTATGCCTTGGGGGTTTTCTTCTCCCTTACTTTCTCATTACTTTCCCTGCTGTTACAAAGATGTGGTCAAACAACCAAATTTTTATGTGAAGAAGCATATTCTGCTTTGCTGCAATGTGAATCTGGTTAGTCTGACTTAGTGAAGTACGTTTTGCAGTTTCTCCTCAAAACTAAACCTTAAAACAAGCTGGAAAATGATGTTCAGTGTGGCAAAAATTAAGTTCAGTTTATTCTTGATAGTCTGTCTATCTTGGTGAGACCTGTGTCTGATTTTCCCCCTGCAGGACCTGCTGCCTTTGAGTTGTAGCATTTGCTGCTGCATTTTTGTGTTGAGGTTGGAGGGGAAAGACCACCCACCTGCTAAGAGGTTGCAGTAGCTCCTAGAGGTGACAGATATCTGTTTTGGGGTTCTTAGAAGAAGTACAGCGAAAGTCACTACTTGAAGTTCCTTAATGAGCTGACCACAGACACTGGAGAGTCCTGTCTGAATGTTACAATTGGAATCTGCTTATCTGAGGATGATCTGGATGTTTCTTGTGGCTTGCAAATTCTCATCTGATTTTCTATTTGTAACATAAGCTTAGAGACTAAACTATAATATGAGCACAGATTTATGTCGTTAACTCTCAAATCAATTTTTTAGAAAGTGAAAAAAGCCCACATATTCTTCTTTCTTGAGCTTGATGGTGCTCAGGAATAGGAGCACCATCTGTTTATCAGTCCCTAGGATGATAGTCTTACACTCAACTACTGCAGTTCTATTAAGCCTCTGCAATATGCAAATGCCCCAGATATGCATATCTAGATGCCACTTTGTGGCACTGTGCCATTGCCAGAGCTCAGAATCAGACCCAGCATATTTTGTGCCTTAACATGCAAAGGGAAGAGAAGATTCCCACTCTTATCATTTGTTTTCGAGTTAGGAATGCAAGGCACTCTGCTGCCTTAGAGCATCCAGAGGTCTTCTGAAAACAGGCAGGTGTGGGTCAGATGTGGTTTGAAAGGATATAATGAAATCTTTTTAAAGCTATCACCCTGTATAAGCAACAGACTAACCCAGACATCAGCCCTTTGGAAAATCTGAGTGAAAATTGTCATTCTTATTTTATGCTAGCAGATCAAAGTTTGCATTCAGTGATCTAAAGAAACGTTAGCACTTGCCAATTTCTTTTACACCTGCTGCAGGTGAAAGCTGAACTGCAGCTCCTTGAAGCTCTTAGAGCTGCCTGCTTTTCCTCCTTTATGTTGTGGTGCTTTGACAAGGAGGTTTTTATCTGCCAGTGTTAGGTGTGGAGCAGGATTGGGTTTCAAATAGGCGACAGATGGAGTCTTCAACTCTGATGGCAGAAGGGACAACCTCTGGTCCAAGCTCTGGTGACACAGTTCAGAGAGCTGTGGGCTGGAGGTGTGAAGCACAGCAGCTTGGGCTGTGCTGCACCGTGGTTTTTGCCCAGCTGGAAGTGAGTGAGTGCCAGTGAAAAATGCCTGTTCCCTTGCAGGGCAGTATGTCATGTCCACGTTCAAAAGGAACCCCCTGGAGCAGGCCTTCCGAACTCCCAACGCTCACATGACCTCCAGCTACTTGATAAACCAGTACTGGATCACTGTCAGCCACAAGGCACCTGCTATCCTCTACGACCTGTACATGAGGCTCACGGGCAGGAAGCCCAGGTAAGGAACGGTGCCCTCAGCCTCCTGCACGCCTGCCACTCCTGTGGAGAGCAGAGCTAGAACCGCTGATGGGAGCTGGAGCCCTTGAGCTTCTTCCCATCTCCTTCTCTTGGGGAAAAATGAGGAAAATGCATGGCTGTAGCTAAGCACAGCCTAAAGCTCACACCCTCCCCACCACCTGGACAATAGCACATCTTTGGAGCTCAGTTTTATACCCTTCAGTGCTTCCCAAGGCAAAGGAGGACTGGTAGTCTTCTGTCTTCTCTATATCCAGATCTCTACCACTTCAGTTTTCCAATGGAATTACCTCTATCTGAGGGCATGAGCTTGCATAAGGACTTGAGACTGGCAAGGTTTAGAACATACCAGCTAATACACTTCTTTCCCCATAAATCAGATGCCTCAGTAGCTTTTTCCAGCACTGGCCTGAAATCTAGGAAGCAGTTGTTTCTGAGTATGATTGAATTCTAATTGTATTTAGGAGGGCAGTTCACCATTATGGGTGGTATTTGAGCATTGGCAGTGGCACGGCTTGGAGGAACAGCAATATCCGTGTCCCATGTGGAAGGAATCCTCTTGTAAGTAACATTACTGCAGACACTGCCCTCCTTTACTCCCTGCCACCACAGAGGAGGATTCATTGTGCAATGTGAGAACGGGATGCCAGCACTGTCTTGATGTCAGCTGCTCTTGTGCTCCTGTGCTAGCTAGAAAGCTGGCTTCAGCTGTTTGCAAGGAAATCCCTGGCATTGCTCTGATTTGTCCCTGACATTCTGCTTTGGAGGCAGATTGGTCTGTAAAAAGACTTCCAGTTATCCAGGAGGAAAGAATTACTCTAGAAAGAGAGGTAAACTGAAAATGAGGCTGCAATCTCCTATTTTTGTTGAAATGGGCAAAAGGGCAGCAGTAAGATCTTGGCACTGCCATTACAATTGATATTTTTTTTCACGAAGCTGATTGGCATAATTAACCAGTGGACACTGCCTGCAATGCTGTAGTTAAATGTCAAACAAACCTCAGCATGATCTTCTGATCTGCAGCCTCAGCAAAGATGGCTCACCAATGAAGTTGAGAGTTTTCAAAGTCTTCTTTTTTTTTTTTTTTTTTTAATATAATTCTCCTTTTCTTTCCACACACTACTTCAGCTCATCCAGGTATTGCTGCAATGTGGTAGAAAACACAGTAGCAGCTCATTGTTTCTTCTTTTACCAGCTACCTGGCTATCAGACGTTTATGGTCTAAGGGCAGTAAACCACATCAAATAAAAAAAAAAGAAGCCATTTTAGGTGTAAGCTCATTTCACATAAACTTCCAGATATCAAGCAAAACTGCCCTAAATGGTTTCCTGTCAGTGCTGCACATCCATCCATGACTTAGAGCATAATGTGGTTTATTCCCTTAGTAGTCCCTTGGGGCAATCCTGTCTCACCTGAGGACTTGCTCATGCAAGGCTCTGTATGGGAGGAAATAAAGAAATCATTGCTGTAAACAGTTTTCTAGAAGACAAAATGCATGTCTGAAGTGTGGCTTCAGTGAGAGCTAATACTCAATTTATTCCTCTGTTTCTCCACAGTGGAGGATGAGACTTGCTGTAAGAAATCTTTGCCGTGTTTCTACTCAGCTGATGTTTTTCAGAAAACCTTTCCTTCATACAAATTATCAATCAGTGTTTTGAATGTGGTCACAACAATTGAGCTCAGGCAGCTGACATGAAACACAGTTTTCACATACACACCTCTTCAGATCACAGAATCACAGACTGATTTAGGTTGGAAGGAACCTTAAAGATCATCCAGTTCCACCCCTGCCATGGGCAGGGACACCTTCCACCAGCCCAGGCTGCTCAGAGCCCCATCCAGCCTGGCCTGGAACACTGCCAGGGATGGGGCAGCCACAGCTTCTGTGCCAGGGCCTCACCACCCTCACAGGGAACAGTTTTTTCCATATACCAAAGAGTTGATTCTCTTATCCTTTCTTTTTTCTGCCAGTTTCCATTAGTCCTAAGCACTTTAAAGATTTTGGGGAGTCAGCTTGAGGGGCAGCTTCAGATCTTTCCAATCCAGCTGCATAAGTTTCCCAAGTTCCTAAAATGTTAAAATATTCACAAAGCTTTGGCCCATGGTGCCTGCCCTATACAGGAAGATTAATCTAAAATAATTTAAAACAGTTCAGATAAACTGCATTCAGTCAACGTGCACGTAATTATTCAGAATGAAGGTTCCTTTAATCTGGTGGTCTACTTTGCTTCTAAAATGAAAGCCACTTTAAGAAGGAGTGCCTGTCTAAGGTTTTGGTGCTCTTTCCAGTAGCTTTGGGTGAGCTGCAGGGTTCTGCCCTGAGCTGATGGACTCATTGTGTCTGTCTGTGCTGTGCTGAGTGCTTATCGTCGTGGCAGGCACGTCTGTGTGGGGAGAGGCCAGCCTGGCACCATTCTCCCCCAGACTGCCGCCTTTTATTTGTCACAGCAACTGTGTTACCCTCTGGGCAGCTCGATATTTCTCATGAAAACAGCTCTGTTTTCCACGAAAATCAGCCTTATAATGCTTTCTCTTGCCCTTACCCAGTCAGAGAGGACGTGGTGTCCTCTCAGAACTGACCGAGCTCTGTACATCACACTTTAAAACAACTGCCAGAGGCCTTTTTACTCACCACCACTGGGACAACTAAAATAATCCTGCAGGGTAGGACAGCATTAATGTCATCCACTTTTATATAAAAAAAATTAATAAGAAAAGGTCAAGACACATGAGAGGTCCTGACCGTACATTTCCCAAGTCCTTAAACAGTTATGCCTCTGAAGAAGGACAGCAAAGACATGGAGCTGTTGGAGTGGGTGCAGAGGAGGGCCATGAAGATGGTCAGAGGGCTGGAGCACCTCTCCTATGAGAACAGGTTGAGAGAGCCAGGACTGTTGAGGCTGGAGAAGGGACATGGGAAACCTGGTAACAGTTTTTCAGTACTTCAAGCAGACCAGTGGGAAAGAAAGGGAGGGACTCTTTCCATGAAGCATAATCATAGGATGGGGGGAATGGTTTCAAACTGAGAGAAGGTACATTTAGATTATATAGGAGGAAATTGTTCCCTGTGAGGGTGCTGAGGCCCTGGCACAGGGTGCCCAGAGCAGCTGTGGCTGCCCCATCCCTGGAAATACTGAAGGCCTGGTTGGATGGGACTCTGAGAAACCTGGGCTAGTGGAATGTGTCCCTATCCATGGCAGGGGTTGGAACAAGATAATCTTTAAGCTCCCTTCCAGCCCAAACCACTCTGTGATTCTTTGGTTTTGTCTGAAAACTGAAGTTGAGCAAATGACTTCTGAGCTCAGTGTCCATACTGCAGATGTGGTCACCAAACACAGGAGCTAATGGCAAAGCCAGAGCCTTGCTTCAGTACACAGCTCAGGTGTGGGAGCAGAACAGAGCTCCTGTGGCAGGAAGGAGTGTTCCCACCTTGGGAGTAGAAGCACTGTGCCTCGGTGGTGCAGCCTCTATGCTTGCTCAGATGGGCTCTTCCCTCCACAGTGTACAGAAGGAAAATGCAGCTCCCAGCCCTGGCTTAGGTCAGACCACTGAGTTGGACATCAGTGACAAACACATTTGCTCCCATGTTGGAGCCAACAATAAAAGCAGGGTAGCTCTAGGCTCAGGAGCTCAGCTGGAGCAGCTCAGGCTTGCTGAGCACCTTCTCAGTCTAGTGAGTACAGGGCAGTGCTCAGGAGGAATTGCAATGTTTATTCACCTCGATTGATAGAAACATAAACCAGCAGCTTCTACAGAAGGTCAGACTTCCTGCTCACTTCCTGCTCCCCCTTTCTTTCAGAATGATGAAGATCATCAATCGGCTGCACAAGTCTATGACACTCCTGCAGTATTTCTCCACCCAGTCCTGGAACTGGTCTTCAGATAATATGAATATGTTAATGAGTCACCTTAACACAGAGGACAAAAAGGTAAATATGTCTTGAATATGAGTTGCTAATCTCAGATCCTGTTTGTGTGCAGCAATTATTTTTGGTGTATTGTTGAGCTTTTAAATGGCATCTAGATGATAGGAATTTATTTTAATCTGAAATTATTTATTTATTTCAGGAGCTTCCCATTTATTACAGGAGAATGTTCTCAGGTCCCTTCCAACCCATCCTGTCCCGTGAAAATTTCTTCCTCTCTGCAAAGCCTTTCTTTGCTCTAAGAGACAGACAGCTGCCTGAAAGCTTGCTAACAATTTGTCCAGTATGAGCACCTAAAATGTACTGGGGTAGTTGGCTCTGCAATGAGATTTTGTTTATGCCAAACACCAGAGTGACCCATTTCCTGGACTTCTGTTGATCTGGCTGCCAAAAGAGAATGCAGCATAGCTGAGAGTAACACTGATGCAGAGGCACCTGTTGAATCAATGTCCAGTTAATTTATTTATTCATAATTCTAGTGACATGTTAAAACTGCGTGGACGTTTTCATTTGAATCCATTTGCCTGTGTGGAATGCCATTTTTCTTCCATGATTCTGTGTGTGTGTGTGTGAGTATACAAATACATGTATTTACGGAAAAGCTGCCACCTGAAAGATAAACACCTTTATTTTCTGCCAGCTAGCACTACATTCCTGCTTGCTTTGCCCAGATTCCCAGCTGGGTGGGCCATTAATCAGCAGCTGTGAAACACAGCCTGGCAGTGCTTGGCAACTCAGTGGCTTTGAGAATTTCAGAGAGAGGGCCTTGTCAGGAACAGAGATCAATGAAGAATTGATGCTCCAAGTGAACTGGTTTTGAACTCTGGCTTTTGCTGTTTGTCTTTAAATCCCAGTTATACAACTTTGATGTTCGCCAGCTGCACTGGTCAGAGTACATCGAGAGCTACTGCATAGGTGCCAAGAAGTACTTGCTAAATGAGGACATGGCTGGCATTCCAGCAGCAAAGCAGCATCTACGCAAGTAAGTCACACCCAGAGACACAGAAAAGAGCTCCTGGCTACTTTTGGGGAAAATAAGTCTAGCTATGTTGCAAAATTATTACCATTGTTGATTAAAATGGAGATAAATAACTTATTTCTTATCACAGTGGTTTGTCAGTATTTACAAACATAGAATAACAGAATAATTTGCCATAGCAAGGACTCCTAAGCAAGTTCATCATTCATGGGTCATTTTTAGGAGGTTTATAAGGACCTCAGGAATGGACTTCTGCCTCAGACCATGGGCTGTGGTGCAGTGAGAAAGTTTACCTTAAAATAAAAGGGCTCTTATAAAAATGAAACAAGTCTTGAGGTCTTTAGGTGTCTTTTTTCCCTTGGTCAAGCACTGGGAAAATGAGAATTAGAGAACTGCAGAAACTTTTGCTTGAAAGAAAGAATACAGGATGGTTAGGATCTGCAAAATTCAGTAATACCACTGAAAATGATGCTGTAAAAAAACCCAGTCCCTCCCAAAAATAAAAAATCACAGTGCTGCAGTATTGCAATAGTGAAGACCATTTATGTTCATTATGTAATTTCACAACTCTAAAGACAGGGTTTCACCCAAATATGAGAACCTTGCTCATCAGCTCCTGTGGAGGTTCTCTAGCCTGGCCTGCCCCAAATCCTGCAAAGTGAGAGACAGCCAATGTATGAAACCAAAGCAGAAGGCATTGGACACAGACTGGCCTAAAGAAAAACCTCTCCATTTGACTTTGCCCTGGTTTGAAATGAGAGTACAGAACAAGAGAGAATTCCAGTACAGCTCTTCCACCTCCACCATGAGCCATGCTCCAGCTTCAGCACAGCGTCTCCACTAAAACAGGAATGGCCAAAAGCCCAAGGGCCACTTGTGAATAGGATTTATTCCTGAATTACCTGTAGGAAATGCAGGGGGCTGGGGAGCTGCTTGTTGTTCGTGTGTTTCTTGACAAGGTGCCTCTTTGCAGGCTGAGGAACATCCGATACGCGTTCAACACCACCCTCCTCGTGATCATCTGGCGCATCTTCATCGCGAGGTCGCAGATGGCTCGAAACATCTGGTACTTTGTGGTGAGCCTCTGCTACAAGTTCCTGTCCTACTTCAGGGCATCCAGCACCCTCAGGCACTGAAGCCATCCATCAGCAACCAGCCTCTTCCAGAAGGACCTCCATCTCCTCTAATCAGCAACTGTGGGCATCGGGGTCTGAAAGTAGCAGAAAAATCCACTCCCTCCAACAGCAGCTGGCATTTATTGTACACTGTTACATGCTCACCTTTTTAATTTTAACTAATGCTTTAATACATGGTGGTCTTTCTTCCATAGGACCAGGCCAATTTTTAAAGCCATAACTGAAGCTTTAGGAACAGGTCAAGCTGGGACCCCTCATCTAGAGCCTGATGTGCAAGAGTAAGGATTAACCAAAGTCATTGTCTTTCCATGTACTACTCCCTAGGCTATCTTAATCCCACTTTCTTCCTCAAAAGAGGCAAATCTAAAGCACGACCTTGGAAGACAAAGATGCCACCAGAGAAGACCCAGACAAGGAAATTAATCTGTAAGAGGTCTTCCTAAAGCAGCTATTCCTTCATTCTCATTCAGTGATGGTACCTTACTGTAAAAAACAAGATTGCACCTTCTCAGTTTTTCAAAACTTAAGAGGGGGAAACATCAGTCAAACGAGGCCAGTGAACACATGGAACAGTTTTCAGATCTTGTCTTGTATTGCTGCTGAGGACTGATGCTTTCAAGCCATACCTGAAGACACACATAGAATTCATGCACCTGTGTTAACTCTGCTCACTCACAAGCTGCTTTCTTACAGTGAGGTCTACTTTTCTCCCTGTGGTTAAGGTTTCAGTCTGTTTAAAAATTCCTGGTCTTGCATTTATCACATTTGCTTGGAACATTTTTTGGGGTCTTGAAAAATGTTGTATTAACCCTGAGAATGAGGTGAAGACTTGAGAAAAATTGGAAGAAGAATATAGAAACCCATCATTATTTTTAAAGTATAAGTTTTTTTCCCCCCTGCAGGAAATCTCTGTCCCTGTAGCTCAAAACCAGCCTGATACTGGCCTTTCATTACAGCTAAATCACTTTGCAGTTGATCATTTCCACTGGCAAAGAAAGTGTAAAGACACACATGGAGGAAACATCATTGGGCCTGTTCTGCTGCTACTCCTGTCAGGAGGCATTAAAATGTCTAAAAATTGTTTTTCTTGAGAACAGGTTAAATGTTGGATTTAATGATCTTAAAGGTCTTTTCTGACCTAAGCAGCTCTGTGGTTCTTTGACTTCTCTGTAAGAACAGTCATGCAGTTGTGAAGGTAAGGCACTTTGTCCTACAGTTTAGAATATTCAGAATTTGGTTTTTCAGAGTTTTAGAATTAAATTTCAATTTAGAAAGGAAGCCAAAGACCTACCCAATGCTCATGGCTGTTGGACATCCTTGTTTCTTTTAGTGAATTGTAAATTTCTGTGGGGGCAGAGAGAGAGAGCCTTCTTGAAAGTAGCTGTGCAGCAACACCAACAAATTTACTGTGTTGTCAGATTTTCAGAGTCAAGTCTTACACTGGGATATTTTTTATTCAGATAACACTGAATAAGCACTTTTAAGATGATCAGTCTTCAATGCAGCAGCCAGTTTCTCTAGTTTTGTGTCATGCCAGCTGTCTGAAAAAGTAATGCTACACAAAAAACACAACCAAGTGACACAGTTCCTCGTTTGTGAGCTGAGAAAAGCAGAGTATTTACAAACCTGGCATTTCTCAAAAATTGTACTTGGTTTTGGTAGTGAAGGTAAGAGCAAATTGTGACAGTGTATTTATATCTGAACTCTTAAAGCTGGTTCAGAAATCTTGCTAAAGGTTCAAGGAATTAATCTTGCCCCATATGCCCCAGAGGTTCCAAGTAATTGCCAAAGGATGCCTGCAGCAGAACCTGATCAGAAATGTGGTGTCCAGGAGGGCAGGGCTCAGGCATTGCCTGCCACCGATCTCTGTGTTTGTCACACACTGCTTTTGATCTGTGCTTGAACGGGTCAAGCACCCAGTTCACACAGATGCAAATTTCTGAAGCTCTTGCCTTGGGAATGTGCTTCCTGTGGTGAAACTGGTTGTTGGGGGTGTGTTTTCCAGTTTCAGGATGTGCTGTGCAAGGTGTCACTGCCTGGGAACCTGGGGCTGTGTGTTCAGGGGCTGGGGACCAACGTCGCCTGTCCAGGGCTGCCACAGCAATATTTTGGTGAAGGTTTTTATAATGAAAGCATTATACTTTGCTACCTTGGGGGGCTGAGGCAGGTTGCAGTGGGGATTCCTCCAGGAAGAGTGCATTTCCTCAGCTACATAGTTGGGTCATCAGGCAGCTTGCAGTCCTCATAGGAAAGGCTAAAAAAACAAAGCAAACCAAAACTGTAGATGACTTTGAAACAAACTTCCACTCAAACAATAGAAAATAATTTGAACACTTAGCCTGAAATTCTTTTTAAGTGCCTGCCTTATGGACAGAGAGAAGCAACACTAAAGGGGATCATAAGTCTTGGGCTGTGCACATGACAGACAAAAACATAGGTGTCAGAAAAAAGGTGCAGAGCTGCTACTCTGACATCAGTCAGCTCTCCTGAGAGTAGAGTGTTCCACCTTTTCTTCCCCTTCCCTTCATGCCAGGAATTCCTCACAGTATGCCTGTAGGCATTCACAGTTGTGTGCACAGGCTCTATTGTCCCCACAAATCTATTTTTTGCTCCCCTGGAGCACATCCAGACATGGTTTTCTGAACACACAAAAAGGTGCTGCACTCAGAACAGTGGTGGTGTGACATTTTAAGGCTCTTCAGCATTTTGCTGAAGGAAACAGCTGCAGAAAAGCTACTCAGCCCCAAAAAAACAGCAGGAGTTGTTTGGGCTGGAAAAACAGAGCTGTTGCAGATGGTGTCTGCTCTTCTGGAGACCTTTCATAGCCCACACAGCACTGCCAGCAGCTGGCTCCAGAGCTCTGGCCTTGCCTGGGGCGGATCAAGCTGTTAGCTTGTCTTAACACACACGTAACATGCAGGGAACTTGAATCTTTAATCCATTGTCTTGTGGCTTGAGATGTTTCTAGCTGATTATCTGAAGCACAGGCATATTTCAGAAAGCCTCAGTGCAGGGGCTGATGTGTGGCAGTGGCCCTTGAGTGCCAGTTGGGACTGTCATCACAGGGAGCTGGGCATAAGAACTTGTTCTCAGTTCTCACCTCAAGCAATGGCTGATGTTCCATGGTTTACTTTTTGCTCCTCAGTGGATTTGTTTGTGCTCTGGAGAAACCCAAGCCTTGGGGAAAATATCTGAGAGAAAACTCTGAATATCATTTCACCATCAGCAACGGGCAGAAGCTTGCAATTAACAAGCATCTTTTTTTAATTAAACAGCGATAACAAAACGAACAAACAAACCACAACAAATCCCTACAATTAATCTGTGTTTTAACTGCCTTTTGAATGACAACCAAAGCTGTTTATCTTTAGCATGTCTTTTACTAAAAAAATAAAACTTCTTATCCCTCCACCCTCCTCTGTTCCTTGTTAGGAAACAATTCTTGCACCATAGGGAGGGAGGGGTAACAGACCCACTGATAAATCACAGGTTGTTGGCCCATTACCCACCTCCTGCAGAAATGTGTTCTTTTACATTTTCTAAGGAAACATGAGTTTACATCTGCCTGTGTGTACAGCTGCATCTCCCAGGACCAGCCAACAGACGTGGTAGAAGCAGTGGAGCTCACCCTGGAGTGCCAGGCTGTGCTTGTTTGGCGTGCCCTGTTTCACTTCAGCTCACAACGAGGCGATAAAAACACCCCCTCATTTCCAGTGTAAAGGGAACATAACCCGTAGCTGCTAATCGAGTCATTATCATGAATAAGCAACTGGGAAAAGAGGGAGGGGGGCATCCTTTTGTTTGTAAATAAGCTACAGCTTCATGGTTGAAAGCATGCTGTCGCTCTTCCAGCGTTGACGTTCTACTGCTGAAAGCAAGGATGAACTTTCAGTACAATTTTAGTACAATTGGACCCCTTATTCTAGCACAGAGCAAATAACATTCCCCAGAAGGTAAGTGGTGAACACCCCATTACATGGTGCTAAATATTGGTATGAAGGTGGTACAGATTTACTTAAAGAGAATTAAAATCCAAAAAAATAAAGCGTATTTGGGGAACAATTAAAGATGTACTATCCCACTTTTCTCTATTGCTTAAAAGCCAACTATGGATCGTTTTTTCAGATGAACATGAAGCCACTTACAAAAGATTTGTTGTTACATGATCTTGGCAGACCCCACTTTATAGTAAAATATGTACTCTCCCACTGTCCAGAGTTTCTACGGTTCTATCTGCTATTTCTATCCTCTTGTTAGCTATGAGACAACTTCCTGTTATAAATCTTAATTACAGAGTTTCTAATGTTAAGGCGTAACCTTTTGAGCTCTCAAATCCGATAAAAATGATCAAACCACAAATGATGTGAACCTCAGCCATAAAATTGTTAATATGATGTTTATGTTATTTGAAACATTTAATAAAACAAAATATTTTAAAGCTATGGTCGCTTTGCATTGCTCGGTTTGCTAGAGGAGGTGGTTGCTCGCTGGCCATCGCGGTTGAGCAGAGGCTGCCTCCCCAGCACATCTGCCCACATCTGCAGCACAGCTGTCGGTGGAACGGCAGCCCCACCTACAGGAGGGAAACCCAAATTTTAAAGGCTGCCATAGTGAGACTTTTAACCCAGATGCAGAAGACTGAAAGGTCCTGCTGGGATGAGTGTCCTGTGGAAACTCACAGGGACAGGTGTGCAGCAAAGGGAGATTGGGAGTAACCCAGCCAAATTCCCGGAACGACATCCCATTTGTACCTGAGTATATCACCCCACAGTTTTAGTTTTTAAGTACAGAGACCTCACCTCATTATGTTAGTTTTCTGTCAAGCAAGAGTAGATAATATCTAGTAATTATCCCTCACTTCCTTGCAATATAGCAGACTTAAATGAGAGGAAAAGACACAGCATTATCATGACCTTTTCCTTAATGAAAATTATTTCCAATCCTGAAACCCAGGGCATACATTAAAGATATCACTTTCATTTTGTTAGCAGATTTTTTCTTAAAATATAATTTTCCATTTTTTATATATGTGTTATCTTTATGGAGAAAAAAAATCATTTTTTCCATTAAGATGCATCAATGAATTAAAGTCATCAGCAAGAAAGTTCAAATTTTTTCCAAAGAACAGACTTAAAGGTCAACCTGCAGACTTTAATATTTAAAGCTTTTCTTCTGACATTCTAATTGCCCAGTATTATCAAGGCAAATAATCAATTAAATAAATGAGGGAAATTGCATTAATCTTCCTTTTTTAAGGGAAAGAAAAATAGGAAGGAGGAAGATGATGTCATGTAGGACATCAAGTCCTTAGCTGATTCACCACACCAGGTCTCAAGGGAAAGCATCCCAGCCAATTTTCAATTTTCTCCATCTCCTTCAGCTAAGGACAACGTGTTCATTAAGAACTGAGCTAGCCCACAGGTCCAACTTCCTAACTCCCAGGATTATTTGGCTGTGAAATGTGCTGAGGAATAGCAATAAATTGGATTTCTGGACTCATGCCCTGCCTATGGAATGGATACCACAGCAAAGGAAGCTGGATTAGCCCAGAGCCCATCCAGAGCCAGGAGAGGGCCACACACTCATCAACTCCTCTTGCCACAGGTGCCCTGATGATACCAATTCCTGCAGCTGCACTGCAGTCTCAGAGGTGACCTGCTCCTTCCAGGGAAGCAGCACATAACACCCAGCCCCAGACGGAAAAGCCACAGCAAAGAAATGCATCTTCTATAAAACATTAGGCAAGAGAGGGTCAAGGCAACAGCTCTGGAGCTGCCAATGTGATCCATCTTTTCCCATTTTCCTTCAACAAGGTATGCAGAGAGCTTTCAAACAGGAATTCCCATCTCACCTTGTGCCCTGACTTCTGTATTTCTGACTCAGTTCTCACTGCAAGCTCCTCCTCACCAGCTGGGACTCACCACCACTCCAGAGAATACAAACCACTGGCTCAACCTGGGAAAAGCTGCTGCAAGAAATGAAACACTGGATTAAACTGTATAGAAACTGGCCAGAGAAATCAGGGCTGGTGAAAATGTCTGCAGAAAATGTTTGTAGAAAGGTTTTAACTGTATTTGGATCAGTAAATAGGCAAGATTTGAAGCACACAAAGACTGATATTTTGCAACTGATAGCACAGGTCCTTTGCCACTGTCATCTGTCACTGGGTATTTGCTGTGCAAGACACTGCAGAGCCCCCAGAATTCAGGAAAGTACCTCAGTGCCTCTGGCAGTTAGGTTTTGACCAGAAAGAAAGTTTATAGTATAGCACAATCTTGCAGAGAGAGGCAGGTGAATTTAAATGTATCTTTCTCTCTGCCTTAAGGTTTTAAAAATGGAGGCATCGGGGAACATGAGGAACCAATGAAAAAAATTAAAACTACAGGCAGTAAAAACACAATTGTAATTGTGAAGTAATAAATAAAACTGGCTGCTTGAAAGTGTGAACAGCATTAACTTGCTCAACAATGACTGTGTTTATGCAACACTGAGTTTAAGGGGAAATTGTGTCCTCTCTTCACAATCCATGATTATTGATCATTTTAGCACATTTTGTTGCTCCCGCCCAGCTGAGGCTGATGTGACAATTGGTCTGGAAAAGAGAAATGTCACCTCCCTGTGGAGCTGGGAAGTTTGCTACCACTTAACACCTCTGGGAAAGCTTTATTGATAAATACAGGGTTGCCACGTAGGATATGCCAAAGAAAATAAACTAAGATTTAGTCAGCAAGGGCAAATTCAGCAGTGAGTAGACTAATGAGATAAATCAGCTTGAAAAGGCAAGTGAGGCTCAAGTTTGGCACTCTGCAAAGCTGGGAGAGAGGATGTGAGTTTAGGCATCTGACAGATGACAATCCCAGTGGTGGGATAATAAAAGCAACAGTTACATTATTTTATTCATTCTTTATCTTTTGCATTAGCATGAGATTAATATTTACAGAAAAAAAAATTCCTAGTCTTCATTTTCATAATTACTGACAGTATAGAATGTGAAAGCAAGCAAAGGAATTAGCTAGAATTTAATATGCAGTAAATTCCAACTAGCTTCCATTAGTGTTTCTTCTAATTAAGATTAGACTTAAAAGCATAAAATCAGTCAATAAGCAATACAAAATAGTAAATATATTTGAATAGTAAATATATGTGAAGCAAGAATTTATCTGCTGAGAAGTTTTTCTTTACAGCTTGCTGTATTACAGCATTTGTCATTTTATTTGGAAGTGCTATGTCCTGTGATGAATATGGATTTGAAACATTGACAAGTTTTGCTTATTTCCTTGGAGGACTTTTCCAACGTCAGTGACCCTGTGATAACTGTGAAATACAAGGATTTTGTCTTATCAGAAGTGAGACAAAATAGTGAGAGAAAAGATCCCAGGCAACATCCACTGCCCCAAGGCACAAAAAGCAAATCCAAATCCTGTTCCTCACTTCTGCTGAAGAGATAGTGAGAACTGGATACCCACCAAAGAAAGAAAGAACTGTATTTCCAGAAATCAGGAGTCTGCAGTCTCAGAGAACCAGCAGTAAGATCCCAAGGCAGGTAAATCCCCGGAGAACAGCTAGTGGGAAAATGTGCACGTAAATGTTCTTTAAGGAACTGCTAAAGAATGTCTCCTGTCTCTCTGTCTCCAGCTAGAGAAAGGGGAAAAAACAGTTAAGAGAGTAAGTCTGACAAGACACAAATTTCCCTACTGCTCCGAAATCGTGATCAAGAATGGGCACAGGTGGTAACAAGTAGGATTACATAAAATAATGTTTTAAAAAAATATAAAAATAAAGCACTGCCAAGCAACAATGTAACTGGAACACAGAACAGTCCAAAAACATTCTATAATAATATTGACTGGAAGAGAGCAGGAAAAAAAACCCCAAAGCCCAAACAATCTGTGTCTTTGCTGGAAAGATAAGCATTATGTAATAAAAACAAGATTAGCACCAAAAGGATAAGAGCCCAGAGCAGATAGAAGATGTTACAGAGTACTTAATTTAGATTTTTTAATGTCACCTATAGGCTGGAGCAAGCTGAGGCAGGCTGGCAGATATCCTGGAGAGCTCAGGAAAGATGGACAAAATTGGGGAAGACAGAGGAAATACAAGAGGATGAGAACTTGGGAACTATTTTTAGTGAGCCTGACTTCAGTACAAGAACAATTCTCAGCAGTCACACAGCAGTTAAAAAAAGGAAAGAATAATAGTGTGGAATTCCAAAGGCAAATTATGTCACATCAGATTTTCTCTTACAATAGAGTGAGAGGCATTGTTAAAAGCAGAGGAGTTGGAGATGACATACAGTCTGTGCTTTAAAAGCTTTTTATCTCACATGATCATTCTCACGAATAAGCTGAGGCAAGAGCACTGGAAATTAATGCAAAACCTGACAGAAAATCACAATACTGATTTGCAATTCAGTGTTAACCTGGGAAATTATATTATGTGTAACCCCAGATGAGAGGATTCAACAGATTTCATTAAGATTCTGAATGCTGGGATAGAGAGTAGGCTCTTTCAAACCTTGACCTCAAGGTGGGAAGGTTGTGAGCAGTGCAGGGGACAGGGCTAGTTAAAGAACATTCCTGTTAAATTGAAAATTAGTTAAAATTATGTCTTTCAAACTAAAAACACTTGCACGGACATCTAATATGGACTTGTCTAAGATTTTATGTAAATGAATATTATTAGTTTCCCAAACTCAAGAATTTAAAATGATAAAATGCTACAGCAATGTGTTCTAACCAACTCATGTTTTATAACAGGCTCTGCTATTACTTACACACTATTTTTGCATGAAGAGCCACTGCTTTCTTTAGTGACTCTTCACAATCTTTTTTGCACATCTCTATTACCTGGTGGTCTTACAAGCTATCATGCCATGCTGTTCAAGCTCTGCTGGGCCAAGAAAATCATTCATTTCTTAATTCATTTTCTATGACACTCATCACTTCAGTACCTATAGGCCAGATTCATTTAGATAGTGGGAACAGCAATCCTTTCACCAACTTCCAATATGTTGAAGTTAGTTAATCCAGGCTTCCATTTTTTCCTGCAGGGAAGAACAGACCTTGCTGGAATGTGATTTATTAGGGTGCTGCATAAAGGTCTCTTAACAACCAACAGCATTGAATGCAAGGAGCTCATTCACATCTATATCAGGGACTATGAAAATAATCCTGTTTTATTGCAAAAACACCTGTTACTGTGGATGGGATACCTCTATCCTCCAAAGTACACAACTGCAGAAAGGGAAAAGCTCAGCCAAAGAGCAGCACACGAGACTGCCATGAAACAAGGTCACACCATTGAACCACAGAATATCCCAAACTGGCAGGGACCCACAAGGATCGTGGAGTCTAGCTCTTCCCAAACCTAAATTAATCCTGACAAATAAAGGGAAATGGCCTGAAAACCAGAAGTTAAACAAAATAATCACCTTAGTTTAGAGCAGCAACAAGGAGTGGCTACTACTGAAAGCACATGGGACTTAAACCTGTGCCCTGAGCTGCAGCATATCACTGCCAAAGAGCTCGTGTATGCATGAACAGAGAGAAGGTCTGAAAGGAGCAATCATCATCCCACAGGGCAGAAAAGGGCTGGCACAGTGAAGGAGGGCTTGTGGAACTGGGAAATACAGACTGTGAGTCCCTCCACAATCCTTTATTAACAACTGCAGTGAGCTAAAGGGAAAAGGCTGGAAAGCCAATGCTGGCCAGAGGTTTTGTTGCCTTAGGAGTTTCTCATCTGTAAGAACCCCCAGAACCTGTTGATACTCAGATATTTAATGTTTCCTAAACAAATTTAGAGCACCTCTCCTATGAGGAAACACTGAGAACTGGGATTGTTCAGCCTGGACAAGGGAAGGCTTTGGGGTGAGCTCATTGTGGCCTTGCAAGTGCCTGCAGGGAGCCCACAGGAAAGATGGAGAGAGACTCTTGACAAGGGCCTGGAGTGACAGGACAGGGGGCAATGGCTTCACAGTGACAGAGAGCAGGGTTAGATTGGATATTGGGAAGAAATTGTTCCCTATGAGGGTGGTGAGGCCCTGACATGGTATCTTAGGTTGCAATGGAAGATGTAACCAGAGCTATGTATTCTATCACCATCTGTGGATACCAGGGGAGGCAGTGTTCTTTATCTCTTCTGTGACCCATCACTCATAACTCTGGGTGTGTGTGTATTATCCTCTGTCAATGGCCCAGCTGTTAAAAATCAGCTGGGGCAGTTTCTTTATCTCTTCCAGGACCCATCCTCCCTCCAGGGAGAGATCTTCTGCTAATGGGCCATTGAGTCTCACTGCAGGACTGATAAAAAATCCATCAGCCCATTGTGAGATGCTCCACCCAGGGGGAGCAGACAAGCATTCCTACCTGGATAAAAATCTGGGATTTGGAACACCACAGTGCCCTTTTTCCACTGGATTCTCAGAGGAAGACCAGGCCCATCTCTCTCCACTGGGCCTTCAGAGTAAAACTACTCTTTCTACAGGATTACTGCTTCAACAGAGCCACATCTGCCAGTCCAGGAGGGCTGCAGCCACCATTTAATCAGACTACTACTGAGACCCTGACCCACCGTGTATCCAGACTCTGTAAGTGCTTTTTGTACTACTGCATTTTTATTTTAATTTTCCTAGTAAAGAACTGTTATTCCTATCCCCATATCTTTGCCTGAGAGCCCCTTAATTTCAAAATTATAGTAATTTGGAGGGAGAGGGTTTACATTTTCCATTTCAAGGGAGGCTCCTGCCTTCCTTAGCAGACACCTGTGGGTCAAACCAAGACACACAGGGTGCCCCAAGAAGCTGTGGATGCCCCAAGTTTATTTCGCGGAGGTCCCCAGGATCTTTGATAACAGATATCCCATAGCTATCAGGTGAGGAGTTCCCATTCTGCTTCACAGACTCTCAGAACCAGTCAGGTGGGAAAGGACCCCAGGAGGTTCCTGCTCCAAACTCCTACTCAAAGCAATACGGACTTTCTACTAAAAAAGGAGCTCAGACAAGGCTGCTCAGAGCTTTGTCAGGTGAGGTCTCAAAAACTTTGAAGGATGGAGACTTCATTATCTCTCTGGGCATCCCCTTCTGGTGTTTTTTATCATACTGGGGAGATATTATTTTTACTGTGTATGGAATGGCACCTGGGCACAAGTCCCACCTGAACGTGAGGCGGAACTTCTTCCCCGTGCGGTCAGATTGCCGGGAGAGGGAGCGGATCCCTCACGGGGCCATTCCGGAACCATCGGGGGCACTCCGGCGTGCTCTGGGATGGCGCTGCTTGTGCAGGGGGTGGGACGGTGACCCATGCCGTGAGCCCTGGGGACACGGAGCCGAAGGGCTGAGGGCAGCGGCACTGACCGCTCGGCCGGCTCCGGGCAGCAGCGTGGGACCGGCCGGGCCGAGGCCGGGCAGGGCAGGGCAGGGAGCGGCGAGCGGGGCCCGGGGCGGGCGGGGATTAAAGCGGGCGGGAAACACGAGGAGAGGAGCGTGAGGGCGGCCCTGGGCTGGTCGGTGCTTCCCGGGGAGACTGGGCTGAGCAAAAGGCGCTTCTCATCACGCTGGTCTCTGGATGAAGCTGACGGCTCCCCCAGGTTCGGGTCCGTGTGCAGGGCTGCCCTCCATTGGGCAGGTTTGCCGCTCCTAGGCCGGGCACTGCCCAAGTGTGCGGTACCCGCGCCCTTCTGCCCCATCTGCTGAAAAAAGGTTCCACGTTCCTTGTGCTCTCCTCTTCCAGATGGAGCCAGCAATGGAGTCCGAATTCTCCATTTTCCAGAGCCCCGGCAGGGGTGATGCTGCAGGATATCCAGGTGAGATTGCTGGTTAAATCCCGCCGGGGAGCGTGGTGCCGGCATGCCGTGCCCGGGGTGCTGTGCTGTTCTGGGTTTCTTTCTGCTGCGGTTCTCCAGCACCTCTTCTAAAATAAGACAATGAGTTCCCTAGGAGGGACGGGCAGCCAGCACGCTCCCCTTTTCCAGGGTTTCTCGGCGGTGTGGAGGGCCTGAGGGAGCTGTGCCCTGCATCCCAAGGGTGTGGGGGGTTCTGTGGTTCCCTGTCGCTGTCAGAGACCTGCGGGGCTCTCGGGGAACAAAGCACCCGTGGCTGTAGCGTGAGGAACGAGTGCTCCTGGCAGCGACAGCCTTCTGCATCCCCCCGGGAGAAAGCTCCCTCTTGGCTGTAAATCCTTCATGTCTGAGAGGGGCTCCCTCTCTCAGCAGCTTTGCTTATTTTATTGCTGCTGTTGGTGTGTTGGTAGCCGAGTCCATGTAAACAGAGCATTTTGCCTCTTCAAGGACATGTTACTTAAGAATTTATTCTTTTATATCATGGAGATGGGACTGAAATTGCCCTGGCAGAGTTTTATCTTGAATGTAGAAAGCCCGGTTTGGTTCTGTTGGTGAATTAAACAAACTTTTTTGTGTTAAATATATGAGTACTATTTTAATGCTAGATTAGAGATGCTAATTGCTAAATCCTCTGCTTGAATTAATAATAACACCTGGAGTTGCAGAAATAAACCTTGGTTAAGTGTTTATTAGGTGATCCTTATATTTACAGCTGTTCAGCATTAACAATGCTCTGCCTATCTGGGTAAGATACCTGAGCTTGCTGTGGGGTGGATGATGGTGCAAATACACCTGTGAAACAAACAGGTTGTGTTCTTTAGGAAAGAAAGGGACACGTTTGAATGTTCCTGGTGAGATTCTTCAGAATGCAATTTATTTAGCTTGTCATTGCAAGGAAAGTAAATGTGTTCGGTCTGGCTAAAGAGATTGTAATAGTTAATTGGGAATTAGCTGGGTTTTTTTTAATCAATAAAGAGCCCTTTGACTTCTGATGCATAAATATACAGTATCCTTATAGTATTTAAAGCTGTTGATGTGATGGAGAAAAAAACCTGGTTTGCCAGCCTACAAAAGACATAATTTAACTTTTTTTCAGTAAATATGAACTTGCACAATTGAGTAACAACCTAAATCTCCCTGCTGGTCTTGCCTAGTGAAGTTTACATGGGCTCTTTTGTGCTGAAAGATCCCCACACAAATGCCCAGCTTTGAAACAGTGTGTTAATGATAATTTAGCAGGCTGGAAAGCTGTTGAGCTAAGTCTGTGGGAGCAAATAACTAAAAGTAGGTATTTGGGATGGGTGAGATGCTTCAGCATGTGTCTTTCCTTCCTTCATCTTGGCAGACTTCGTTTTGCCATTCTCTGAAGGGAAAAATTACAAGGAAATGAGGAGAGGAAGGAAGAGAAGAGGAACATTTCTTAACCTTCTTTTCATTCCCTTTGCCACTTTTCTCCCCCTTCCTATCTCAGTTGTTTGAATTTCCATTCAATTTCCATATTTGGGAAAAGGGAATCTGGTGTAAGCTGAAGGTGGGTCTAAGAAATTGAGTTGTTTTACAAGGAACAGCTGATCTGCCTCAGGGAAAGAGGAGTGTTAAGATGAGTCTCTTATTTCTCCAGGGGACTGCATTTTGGGGGACAATGAGGAGGAGGAGGAGGAATGCTTCCCTGAAGAAGTTAAAGGAGAGCTGCCTCAGGTATGTGAAGCCCAGAGCCCAGACAGGGAGGCAGACTGTGATGATTCTCCTCAAGAAAAAAGAAACTCCAGGAAACTCATCCTCAGCACTGATGGGCAGAAGCTGCACTGTGAAGAGAAACCCTTCAAGTGTTCAGAATGTGGGAAGGGCTTCAAGGGGCACTCCAGGCTCCAGACCCACCTGCAAATCCACACAAGAGAAAAGGTGTTTGTGTGTGCAGAGTGTGGGAAGAGCTTCAGCAGGAAGGCCAACCTGGTGGTTCACCAGAGAGTCCATACAGGGGAGAGGCCCTACAGGTGCAAGGAGTGTGAGAAAACCTTCAGCCGTGCCTCGAGCCTCCTTGCTCACCACAAAACCCATTTGAGAAAGAAAACATTTTCCTGCTCCGTGTGCAGAAAAACCTTCAATGGGAATGCAGCTCTGCTGCAGCATCGGAGAGTCCATACAGATGAGAATCCCTGCAGGCATTCAGAGCATGGAGACAGCTCCAGTGTGAGCTCAAACTTCATCAGACACCAACATCTGAGAGAGAGACACAGTGAGCACACAGCAGGTAAATGGATTAAGTTGTGTTTAAATCAAGTTATCCAGAATCTCAGGGGATACATGAAATGTTCTGGTCTCTGTTTTTTCCTAAACAATTCTCCCTCTTTGCTCTGGATATGAGTGTTGGGGCTTGGTTGATTGGGTTTTGTTACTTCTTTTTTTCTCTCATCTCTGACATAATGCATTTATCTCTTCCATCTGAGGGAGTTACTTGAAAAAGCTGAAGTTGAAATTTAGGTGTTACCATGAAGGTTGCCTGGCACCTTAGATTCCCCAAAGCTCTCAGATCCCACTAGTAATAAAGATCTCACTAATTCCATGCTTCCTGAGTCTAGCCTTAGACCTTCAGAAATGCACAGCCACCAAAATGCTTAGCTTAGGGAGCTGCAAGGAATTTTGACTTGCAGAAGCCTGTAAACAATGCCTTGGTCATCTCTAGCAGCTAGTTTTGGTTATATGTTGATATTGAATCCTTGCTTGTTGTCTGCAGTGGGAAGTCTCTGGGAAGTCTCTGGAATATTCTTAGCACAGGCTGTCAGACAAAGGGATTGTTTCAAGTAGGGAGTTTTCTGGATTTTGCAATATTTTGTGTTCTAGTAATGACCTTAAACTTAGGGATAAAACAGAATTGTTGAGGTGCCTTGAGGATGTTGGCATGAGAAGTAGGTGTTTTGTGTGGGAGATTTTTCTTTGGTTTTTGCAGTTGGTTTATTTGGAGTTATTCTACTTGGTTTTTGTTTGTTTGTTTCTTTTGGGGGGAAAATACCCCAAAAGTCTTTCACCTCAGCTGTCGGAATAATGATGAAGTTATAATCAAGTTTGTGATAGAATGGCAAAACTGAACTCTTAATGTAGGATTTGAGGTCTCAGTCCATAGGTACAGAGAGGTGGCCTAGGAGCCCTAATCATGGAACCTTACACTCCTAAACCTTGTTTTTATTTCATGGCTTTTACAAGAGAAAAGAGTTTATAATTCCTGAAGAAAAGTCTCATTTTTGTCCTGTCAGTTGGACACTGAGTAGTATCAGGCTAGTCTAACACTGTATCTGCTTCTAAAGAAAGCATGCAAATACAGATATATTTTTACTAAATCTCAGTTTCCCTTTTCCTTAACAGATCCCTTGCTTCAGCTTTGCTTCCTCCTTTCCCTGTGTGCCCCCCTCAAAAAAATAACCCCAAACCCCTTTATCTGCCTAACCTTTGGTTCTGGTTGAGTTTGGACCAGCAAAGTGAAGTTTGAATTTTGAGATGTGGGTGAGAGGAAAGGTTGTTGCTGAGCTGCCATGTTTGGAATGCAGACCTTGCAACTCTTGACTTGCATCTTTTAGATGCAGACCAGCCTGAGTTTACATCTCTGCGTCAGGAAGAGCGACGGTGTGGTGCAGAGGAAAGTGAGGAAGTGCATCACTGGAACCTTGTTTCTAAAGAGTGTAAGTAGAAAAAAGACTTCTAAACTGCCTCGTGTTTTTACATAGCAGGCATTAACATTCCCTTCTCTTTTACAGTGCAGAAAATGAGGGAAAATATGGATATGCTTCTCCTGAATCAGCAGTGTCAGCTGCAGGTGCTTCAGGAAATTCAGAAGCAACTGAGCAGGCTGCTGCCAGGCAATGCTCTCCTGAATTCCAACGTTTATAGCTTAGGACTCCTGCTAGGACAGCAGATGGCTGCTGCAGCATCTGTTTCTTGCCCCCTTCTTAATCCCAGCAGTCTCCTCTCCTGTGAAGCTGCCAGTGCCTTGCCCCTTTCATTTGCCTCTGGAGCTCTGCCTGCACCTCAGCTCCCAATTTCCCAGGATCCTGCGGCTTCTGCAGCTTGCTCAGCTCTGTGCTGTAAATGTGTCCAGTGTAAACACGAGTGACTGTCCTGCACAGTGTGTCCCTCTGGGCTGTGCTGTGGCAGTTGGACTGGGAAGGTGCTGACTCTACAGATGCATCAGCAAGCAGCAGTTGATCAAATCCCTCCCTGTGGCCCGCAGGGATTTTGGCCAGGAATGAGCTCTGTCGAGGCAGCTCAAGAGATCATTATCACTGGGGTGCAGTGAAGTGCAACATTCATACACAAGATAATGCATCAAACTCGAGTGTATTTTTTACTTGATAATGTCTTTTAGCATGTTCTTGGGCAATTGTACTTCTCCTAATGAGTTGAAATAATGATCAAGTCCTCAAGGATGATTTAAGGATCTCCTGTTTAACCTGATTTATATAGAGGGAAGCAAGATATTTATGTCAAGCTGTTCAGTTTAACAGCACCCCTATTCCCAGCATCTGTTTGCAGAAGCTTCCTTCCTTTAGGAAGTCTTTAAATTAGGTGTCCTTGACTTAGCTGATTCTCAGGCCAGCACCACTGCTCAAAATAGAAAAAAATACATTCTGCTTTTTGTTTAAAACATACAACCCTCCTCCCCAAAAAAAT
>VZTB01006899.1:748246-764726 GCA_013397245.1 Thryothorus ludovicianus | reverse complement strand
CTTTCCTTTCCTTTCCTTTCCTTTCCTTTCCTTTCCTTTCCTTTCCTTTCCTTTCCTTTCCTTTCCTTTCCTTTCCTTTCCTTTCCTTTCCTTTCCTTTCCTTTCTCCCCAGAGTGATCTTCCCATCAGTTTCTCAGCCCGAGAATCTGGAGTTAAGGGACATTCTCAGAACTGGTCTTAATTTTCTCACATTTCTGAAAAATCTGAAAAGCCAGAGGAGGGCACTCAGTGCTCATCATTCCTTTATGAAGGAAAGTGGCTTGTCTCTATTTCTCTGCAGTGACACACCATGCTGCTGGTACAAGAACCTGGAAACATTTTTGAGATATAGCAAACAAAAGTGTCCCTGTATGCACAGGAGACTTTTCTTTCAGGCTCTGTTTCTTCTTCACCTCAGCAATGCTGGTCTGAATAGCAGAGACACATCAGCAGGAGGCCCCCCCAAAAAAAGGAAATACAGAAAATTTCAGGAGATTGAGCAAAGGGAGGCCAGAAGAGGCAACAGAGCCAAAGTCAAGGTATCCCAAAGCATTTTGCCATTGCAGGAGTGAATGGCTGAACCAGGGCACCACATGAGGGGAAGGGAGAACGGAAGGGATTGAAATGGGATGAACAACTAGAAAGGAAGACTGGGGGAGGGTTGGACTTCGTGAAGCTGCTGGGAAGATGTAATTTGGGGCTGATAACAGCTGCAAGGGAGAAGGCTCACCACTTCCCAGAGCTCCCATTGATCCCTCCTACCTCTTTTTGCTTTCTGGAGCTCTTGCAGTTCCCCTGCTGCTCATGTGTTGCCTTGGGCCATTTTCTGCTCTGTCTCTCCCTCCGGCTGACTTTCCCCACAATGCTGCTGAACTCTGCCTGACTGTGGCTGAGGTGTTTGTGCTTTCCCTTCTTCAAGCACAGAACCACAGAGGAGTCTTGTCTGTTTCAGTCCCTGTTCTGTCAGAGTTTCCCCTCACAAAAGGGCAGCCTTGCCTTACCCCAGAGCACCTCCAAACACACGGAATGTGCCCCTGCTTTTACAGATGGCAGAGCTTGTGACAGGCCTGTGTGTGTCCTTCCATTTCCCTTTTCCCAGCCTTAGCAGATCTTTTCCAGTACTGGGACTGGGAAGTTTCTTCCCACAGCTCTGCACCTGCCTGTTGTGCTTAAGAAGGTGCCCCTTTGGTGGTCAATTGCTTTCTTTTCTTGCCTGATTTCTTTAACAGATGACCTTTGGATTTCTCCTGATGCCTTCAGGCAGAAACACCAAGCAAAACAGGAAAACCAGAGTTTACATATAGTACATATTAGAGGGATTTCAGGCATCTTCCCAATTCTTTGGACATATGATCAAGCCTTTATGTGAATGTAGGGTGAAACAGGAACCACAAGATGCTTTACTGAAAAAAACAAATGTATTTTAACAGTTACTGGGAGAAGGGAAGCAGCAATGGGAATGCAGGGAACAAGGAGTTGAAACAGAACGTTTTTCCTGTGTCCAGAGAAGGAAGAATTAAGATCAATGAACACAACTCCTCATATTCTTAGAAAGGTGAAAGAAGATGGAAAAACATGATGGTATTTCATCTGGACCCTTGAATCCAAGTTCCCTGACATGATGTTACCTGTCAGGACTGTCCTGAGGACAGGGGTTGCTGTGAAAGCACTCAGGGTTTACCTCAGGGCAGCCACACTTGCTTTCCTTTGGCTAATTTGGGATGCAGATGCCAGTGTGACTGTGGGTTTCACCTGCATCTTCCACCTCGCTGTGACCAGAGCCACGAATGCATGTGGAGAGAAAGTGAGTTCCTTTCTCTAGAAATGTAACCTGAGAGGATCCTGAAACTCCTGAGGCTCTGAGTCTCTGGATTCACCACCTTTGCCATCAGTGCTCAATTCAGTCACCTCCCAGCAGGAGCAGTCCTGGGGAGAGAAGCAGTGAAGTGCCAAGTCAGAAGCAGGAGGGAAAGGGAAGGGAAATGACTGGTACTTAAAAATACTCAACCCAGAGGGCATGAACCATGAACTGAAGAGATGCCAGGAGAAAACCAGACACAGCTTGGAATACAAGAGAGAATGGCTAATTACAGATGCTTCCTCCAAGGCTGTGAGTAGGTGAAAGTGATGTCAGTGCTGGTGTGATCATGAGTGTTAGTGCTGGTCCATCACAGCAGGGGCTTTGTTTCTCTAGAGCAGAGGAATACATCCTCTTCTGGAATGCATCCACAAATTGTTACTTCACTCTGTTCCATGAAGCTGTCTGTGAAGAAGGCTCTTCTATTCCCTTTCTTGGGGATAGCACAGCCCCCCTATTTTCAGTACCCTTAGAAATCCAGGTAGCTTTCTCCCTAATCTGCAGAATAAAGAACATCCATTGGTGGAACAGCACAAACTGCTAATAACTTTTGTTCAAAAGCATCATGTGAAGGACTGCTAAAGCAAAGCCTCTGTGAAGATGTTTTGTGCTGCCATCTGGGCACAGTGAGGTTTGCTCTTGTGTCCCTTGTGAACATGAGCAAAGGGTTCCTGCCTCCTCATTCCCCAGGCTCCTTCACTGGCTGAAAGGTTCATATTCCTTCTATTAAATAAGTATCTCTGAGGCTGGGCTTTCATGACATCCTGAAATGGCAAACAGCTCTCGCTGATTTGTGACTGCAGATTATCCTGGATGGCTAAAGCTCTTGCCATCCCCAGCCACACCACTGGGTTATTTTAATTTGGATTGCTTCCCTGATCCAGTGCTCAGCATGGCTTCACAAACAGCAAGCTTGGCACAAGTGAGGGAAAATTGCAGTCTGGGGTGGGTAGTAACAAACATCTCAGGATTCCTTAAGTTGCTAATACCAACATGCAATCCACGCCACCAAACAGGAGCCTGGGGGGAGCAGCAGGAGTTAAGAGAAAGCAGAAGAAAGGCATTAAAACAGAAATGTGCCCTTTTTTGCAAACGAGGAATATCTGCAGAGGAGATTCAGTTTAGGAATCTTTTCCAACACACAGCTGAAATTGGTGCTCTCTCTTGCTAAGCACCTCTGAGGAGTGGAGCTGCCAGGTTTGTACTACTCTGCTCATCCCATTGGACCTCTGTTTCCACCTCCTTTTCTTCCAAAAGCCTCTTCTCCTCTGTGTGTACTTGTGGTCACTTCCTCCTGAGCTCTGCTCGTGGTGCCAGTGCAGCTCTGTGTGCAGCTGCAGTGTGATGCAGATTGGAATTTCAGTGACTGAAAAGTAATAGTTTCCCACTCTACCCTTGGTTAGTTTAGCTGGATCAGTTCCTGATCCAATCCATTGTACAGACACACAAACAGCTGTGTCAGTGTGAAAGGAGGAAAATGTTTGAGGGAAGCAGAGGAGAGGCTTAGCTGAGTTTAATCATCACTGGTACCAAATGGGAAACCACAATCATGAATGATTGCTCTAAGTGCCTGGCAGCAGTTATTTAAACTTCTCTACAACTCCCTGTCTTACTTCTTATGTAAGAAGCAAAGCCTAGGGAACTTCCCAAGTCTGTGCCACAGAAAGGAAATGGTCTTGTTTCTGGAACAGCTGCCCCTTTCTGAATGAATCAAGGCAAGCTGAATGCAGGGAGCGTGAAGAATTCTCCTGGCAGGCAAAGCAGCCAGCATTCCTCACAGCTTCCCTACCTGTTGTAGTTTGGCCAGGCTGTACATTTAAAGGTCAAATCCTGCAGAGACCAAAATTTGCCAGGACACCAGCCATGAGTAGCTAACCAGAAGTGTGCAAAATGTGTTTATAGTGGTCAAAAACCATGCCTGAGACGTGTGCTAAATACTGGCCACTACCAAAAGACAGTGATTCTAACACAAAGATGGAAAGTATATTTAAAAATTTAGAGATTTATTCAGAAGAAAAAAAAATCTATTTAGTCAATTAAAATCACTTACTGAGGCATATGACATGTTCCTTGGTGTCTGACCAGCTGCTGCTGTGGGCAGGGATATTGTTCCATGAAGACTTTGCTCTATCCAAAGGCAGAAGTACAGAAAGGATTTACAGAATCAGAGAATGGTTTGAGTTGGAAGGAACCTCTAAAGGTCATCTGGTTCCAATCCCCCTGCCATGGTCAGGGACACCTTCCACTGTCCCAGGGTGCTCAGAGCCCCATCCAGCCTGGCCTGGAACACTCCCAGGGATGGGGCAGTCACAGCTGCTCTGGGCACCCTGTACCAGGGCCTCAGCACCCTCAGAGGGAACAATTTCTCCCCAATATCCAATCTAACCCTGCTCTCTGTCACTGTGAAGCCATTGCCCCATGTCCTGTCACTCCAGGCCCTTGTCAAGAGTCTCTCTCCATCTTTCCTGTGGGCTCCCTTCAGATGCTGATAGGCCACAATGAAGTAAAAAAAAAAATGCTCAGAATCTTTTAGGTTGGAGAGGACCTTTAAGGTCATTAAGTCCAACCACAGACCATCTTACTTTGCATGGTTCATTTGTGTGTTTTCCTTTCTTTATGATGGTCATCACTGCAGCAGCACTCTGAAAATGTGGACAAAGCCACCCTTATTTTGGGGTTGTCCCAGGAAATTACAAAGCAGTGCAAATACTGGCTTATTTTTATCTCAGAATTGTATCCAAGGATGACAAGCAGCACTAGGAAATTTTAAAAGCCTTTCAATCTTTCAGGTTATTATACTTACAGGTTTTCTAACTAAGCAACAAGAAATACAAGGAAAGGTGTAAGCACGAGGACATGTTTTCCCTGGATGATGCACATCATCATGGTAACCTCCCTCCTGCACAGTCACTTGGAGTTTCACAACTCTGGTTCAGACTAAATACCAATGACCTGATTCATTCTTCCACTGAATTTCACTGTTAGTAATTGTAAAAGGCATATTTAGTGCCATGACTCAGTAGGCAAAGTATCTCCTGCTCCTCCTGGCTAAAGTTTGCTGTGGCCTACACCCACCTCCAGCAAAGGCATAACCAGGCTCCTGACACTCACTTTTCCCAAGGATTAATGTCTGAGCTCCCAGGGGAATCTGTCATCAGTACCTGCAAGAAAGAAAGCACTCCTCAATTATGTTATGTTTTAAAACAGCATCCCACGCCTCCCAAAACTGAAGTTATCACAGAGACATCACAAATTCCCAATTGACAAGCTGCTGTCTTTTTGGAAGAGGGCATTAAGACAAACACTGTGATCTGTGAGAGGTCACAAAGGAAAGCAAAGGTTTATTGGTAGGTCTGCATGTACAGAAGATGACTGGAAATGTTCATGGGGTCTGGAATTCAAAAAAAAGAAACCCTCACATTACAACCACTTTTGTAGCTCCGAGATCAAAATCACAGAAAATAAGATGAGAGACCACATTGTTATCAAATCTTTAAGTCCTGGGAGTCCCAAGTGGCCAGCATTACATAAAACTTCTATGAAAAATGAATGCCATTCCATGAATAACTTGCATATATTATGTAAAATATTTATTGAAGACAAATGCCATTCCACGAATAGCTTGGATGCTGCTTACTCTGAATAACAGTGTGTTCATCCACTGTAAATTAAATTCTGCCCAATGAAATTACTTCTATCCCTCACCCTTTTCATAAGTAAAGTTTATGAAAAGTTTCTACTTTTAAATATAGCTTTCATAAGAGCATATACATGAAAAAGGACACTGAATGCAGCTCATTAGCTGCTCTTGACAAAGGCTCAGTGGGAGAAGAAAGAAAATACAACAGAGAGAAAAAAATACCTGTGATGAACAACCTCTAAACCTGGCCTAGGGTTGAGAGACAGCACAGAAACAAATTAGAATTAGAGCTCAGGTTACATCCCATTGAGATAATCCTTACATTAAGGGACATAAGTGAGGTACCATCTGCAGGTGTTTTTTAGCTATACTGAAGGGTTAGAGTTATCTCAGCAACTTTAAAAAGCTGGATCACTGGTGTAAGAAAAAAATTAATTACTCCACCACTTTCCACACACCTTTTCAGTAAAGCTGCTCTGCACATAGATCTGGAGTTTATGACAGTACACATACACACACATAAAATCTCTAACAGTATATCCTGGTATTCTATAATATCCAATATAATGATATTGGATAGTGTGAGCAATAAACTAAGCTGCCTTTTTCACATACAGTTAGTCAAAGTACAGCTATGCATACACAAATCCCCTTTCCCCTCTAACTGAACCAACAAGCTTTTTAGAGAAACCACATCATCTGTGTTTCCTGACTGTTGCTTCAGATTCTGACTTGCTCACCTTTTTGCCCTGTGGGCTTCTGTCTTCTCTGGTCTTACAACTTCACTGTTTCTATTCCACACATCCCTTCCAGAAGACAAACTGAAAAATCACAGGAGTGGAACTGCTGATTTTTTGAAACCACAGTTCTCAGATAAAGATATATTATCAGCCCATTGCTGTCCTGAGAGAAGATAAACTGAGTATTAAAAAAAGGTAAAATATTATAAGTAATAAAAAACAGAGAATAGATCATCAAACAAAATAAGAAAAGCCCCTTTTTTAAATTGAAGCAGCATTTCTAGGACATGATTCATCTATTCTTAAGGTAGACACCTAAAACAGGTCAGATGAATCACCACCATCACCACCTAACTGTGGCCATTTCTCCCAAGAAGTTTCAAAAAGACAGTTCAGAAGCTGTCTTTGATTTTAATACATATTTTCAGATTTGGGGATTAATTTCATGGTGTAGTTTTGACAGGCTTGGGGATGTTTTTTTCCCCTAGCTTCTGAAGGAAATACAGCTTTTTTTATCCCCCTGCCAGCTGCCCATTAGGAACCAACTGTCTCATTTCAATCAAATACAAGCACGTAGAGGAATCTGAGATGAACAGGTGCCTATATCCAGGGATCAATGCTCCTATATCCAGGGATCAATGTTCCTACAGCCAGGGATCAATGTTCCTACAGCCAGGGATCAGTGGCCAGGTGCTGCAGAGAGCTCTTACTGGCATCCCCATGGGAGGATCAGCAGGGGGAAACTGCCTTGTCCATGCTCTTTGGCATTTTAAAAAGTATCTTCTCCAGGCAGTAGGGTAAAATAGCTGGTTGGGGGTCACTGGATCTGTTAGGAACATGGGAATGATATAAGGATAATATGAGGGAGAAGGATATTGGGAAGAGAGTGAAATAAATGACAGCGGAATGTGCCAATTTTATAAAAAAGTATCCATCAGAATCTTGGTAATAATGAGCTCTCTAGATACTGTTTGTGCTCTTTAGACTGGAAGGATTTGGTGTTGTAGCACTGCACATGACCATGATTTCCACTCAATAGCTGATACAAGGATCAAGGAACAAGCTGACACAACTGATCCTGGAAGCTGGTGCTCCTAGAATGAAGGAGACAACTTACAGCCATTCTTTGGCAGCCCTTCCTCCTCAGGAGCTCCTGAAATGCTCACAGTCCTTAGAAGATAGAAACCTCTTCCCCCTAGAAGAGTCCCCAAAGCAGATTACCAGAAATCAGTCAGAAATTAATTAACTTCTCCTATGAGGACAGGCCTAGAGAGTTGGGGCTGTTCAGCCTGGAGAAGAGAAGGCTCCAGGGAGACTTTATGGGGCCTTTCAATATGCAGAGGGGTCTTGCAAGAAAGATGGAGACAATTTACAAGGGTCTGGAGTGACAGGGTGAGGGTCTGAGGCCCTGGCACAGAAGCTGTGGCTGCCCCATCCCTGGCAGTGTTCCAGGCCAGGGTGGATGGGGCTCTGAGCAACCTGGGTCAGTGGAAGGTGTCCTTGCCCATAGCAGCCCTTGGAACTGGAANGGCCAGGCTGGATGGGGCTCTGAGCACCCTGGCCTGGTAGAAGGTGTGCCTGCCCATAGCAGGGGCTTGGAACAGGATGAGCTTTAATTCCCCTTCCAACCCAAACCATTCTGTGATTCTGTGATGTGGGAGCCCCTGAGAAGAGAGCTGGTGACTGTCCTGAACCTGGGAGCTGAGGACAAAGCCCCGAGTGGCACGGGGCTGTGTTGGCTGGCGGGGCCGTGAGCTGCACATGCCGGTTCCTGTGCTCAGCAGGGCCTGGGGGCCTGGCACCTGCTGCCAGCACCTGGCCCAGCAGGGCCCCCAAACCCACGCAGGAATCCTGGCCAAGCCCAGGGCAGGGAGTCTCTGGGAACGGGGCAGGGGCTGCAGCAGCACACGGCCGGGAGAAGCCACCACTGGCACGGAACAGGGAACAGCAAACAGCCAGGCTGCTGCAGGCCGGGTGGGAACACATCTGCTGTGAACAAAACAACCTCTGGGGAGAAACCAGGGAACTGGGTTTATTGGGTCTGGAGGAGAAGGCTGGAAATGGGGCAGGACATGGTAGTGTAGTAGTAGTACATGAGAGGTTGCCATTAAGAGAGGCAGCGATTACACTGCTGGAAGGACAGAGATAAGATCTAACCAACTTAATTTCCAGGAAAGAAAAGAAGGCAGGAGAAAAGAACAGGAGTAGATGTTGCAAAAACCTCTTCGTAAACCAGAGCTCAAGAAGATTATCTGGGAGGTTGTGAAATCCTGCAGCAGAAGTTAACCAGACATCACCATGCTCTCTAGTAGAGGATGGACTGCCAAGCTACCCCCCCAAGCTAGACTTTGGAAAGCAAAAATCCATCTCCCCTTTTCAAAAATAAACTAAGAACCATCCATGAATGTCACATGGATCATTAAACACATGGGTGATGAGTAAAACATTTCATGTTCAGACAACAAAGCTACTATAAATTTACAAATCCTGATTTCAATGCAGGCATTTAAATTCAAAATGTTATTTGGATAGAAAACTTTGATCTTTCCGCTCAAAGAAACCTGCAGTTGTTGAGCAGGTAAATGCTGCCAAGACCTTTCAGTGCTATTTCTGTCACATGGTACCTCCTTCCTGCAACCAACCTTTCTCCTCTGTTATCTCCTGCTCCTGTGTAGAGAAGCAGCAGCCACTTCACATTCTATGGAGCACTTTTACTCCTGTTGAAATATCTGTGGGCCAGTCTCACAGCAAGATCACAGAGTCATCTCTCCACCATCTGATGATATAGGGCCGTAAGATACCTCAGGCACTGGATTCAGAAGTCCCAGACCATATGGTTCTTTTGGGATCCACTGCAGAGAATACTCCCAAGACAGAGAGGCATTCTGACCTTCCCAGTCCAGCAGGAGTAATTAAGGCCACCAGGACATCTTATTGTAATGGAGTTACCTAAAGGACATAGAGTTAGGGGGTTCTTGAGCTGATGAATGGGCATCTCAGCTGAAACAATCTAGGCAGATTCCCACAGGGCATATATGTGGAAAGGGTTTTGAGGGAATTCTGACCTGACTCAGGATCAGCTGGCTGATCCCAGAGAAAAGCCTGATCTGTTTGCTCCTAGGAGCCAGGATTCAGCCCTTCCTTACTCAGCATCAAGGAAAGCAGCTCAGCAGGAAACCAGCCCCTGAATGAAACATGCTCACTGTGAGACCTATCAGGAAGGCATTCCAGTACCAGAGGTGGGATAAAGGCAAAGATATCCAAGCCACTGCTGGGAATCCTGCAGGGAATATGAGGCACAACCCTCAAAAGTACAGAGAACAATCTGACAATGCTCCAGGACACAGGGATAGCAGGGGTTGGATGTGAGTACCCTCCTATGATGATGGGCTCATATGATTTTTCTGAGAATCACTAACAAGGGAGGGGGAAGTCCTGGGAATGGAGCATCAAACATTTACTTACAGTTGTGACAATGTAACTTTTAAATAACATTTTGGTCTTCTTTCCTTTATTCTCTGATTCCTTGGGTACTTCAACTCATGTCTCAGGTGATGTGCAAATGTCAGGAGAGAAGGAAGAGTCTGTGACAATGCATGTCGACCACAGGACAAGGATGTGGCCCCTACCACAGCCACTTTACACCCTGAGCCCCCACAGTAATGCAGCAAGTTTTTTGCTGAGGCAGAAACCCCACTCTTTTTTACAGAGTCATTCTGCTTTTATGTTTTATTTGCAGGATTATTCTTGTGCTGTTTTTGACTAAATGCAAAGAAAACTATAAATATCACACAGTCTGAATCACAAAAAAGGCCCTTTTTGTGTGTTAAGAACAAAAGTTCAATTCATGAAAAATGTGCCTTTGCTCATAGGAAACAATCCTGCTTCAGTCTTCCAACAACAGCATCAGAACTCCAAACAAACAATGCTTCCCCACCCTGTGTGCATGGTTGTATTTCTGTGCAAGCTCACATCCATCTTTATAATCCATCCTATGGGAAAGGTTGCTTTTTCCAGAACCGAGGGGCACAGGAAATCCTCTCTCAGTACACAACAGTCCAACATTATGGAGGTGATTCAGGAATATGTGCTCATTTTTCTATTATGAGATTGGTTATCTAATTACAGGACTCAAGTTATGTAAGTTTAGAGCCTCTAGGAAGGCTCCCACCATGGGTGGCTAAAATCCCAGAAACTTTTTTAAAAGGTGAAACAACAATAAAATGGTGGATGTTTCACTCTGACAGAAAGCCACAACAGTAATCCAGTGCCCAATCCTAACAAAAACTACCTGAAGGAGGAAAAGGGAAGCTGCTCTCTAAACCTGCTGGTGTGACAACAATCAACACAGAGGAGCAGGCAGAGCAAACAGAATGGTGTAGGGTCATGTTCTCTCACCTGGATGCAGCCAGGAATCAGCACTGGGAACAGCTTCCCATGAGGGGGCACTACACTATCACACATCCAGGCTCGGAGAGCTCCACCTCCAGGCCTTGTGCAAAGACACTGAACAGTAAGAGAAGCACATTCCAGCTTGGTTTATCCTCCTCTGCAAAAACTAAGGTGATGAAAAATTACTGTGTTTATCCTGTTAAAAGCTACACTACTATGTGTAATTCCGTCCACCAAAAGAACTGAAGGAAAAATCCCAAACACTACATCTGGAATGCAGGGAGAATTTGGGATTTCTGAACTTTTAAGTGCTTGATTTCACAGCTACTGAAGACGACCTTAATACAAACTGAGGACATCTGTGAGCAATTTTTTAACGAGCAGGGGATCCTCTTTATTGGTGAATAGGACAGATTAATTTCTGGGCTGGATTCTGTGTCTAGCCAACCAGAGGAGGGAAAGTGAAGGGTTAGCCTGAGTCAGTACTACTGACTTACACCCCAAGCAACAACACTTAAAAGGACATTATCATGTGAGGATCTCAGCTAGGAAGAAGTGACTTCCTGGCACGGTGGTTTCCGAGTGCAGAGGGATGGGCAGGATGGGGCTGGGGCACAGGAGCTGCTCTGAGCACAGGGGAAAGCTGCTGAGGGTCATCCTCCCACCTGGCTGCACACACTCAGGTGCTGCAGCTGCCTGCATGGGGAAAAGCCTGCACACGTGCAGCTCTTACACAGCCACGTCCTCCCTTTAGCTGGAAGCAGAGGAATGTTTGGCAAACCCTTCGAAGGTAGCATGCTGCTTTCATTTCTGCTCTCCATGCTCAGTTTTGTAGAGGTACCAACTATTACAGCAGGTCTGGACTAGAATAAGAGTACCTGCAGCAGTGTGACTTTGTCCATAGTCCATCTTTCCCTTACAGTCATTTATTACTAGTTCATAGCTGGAGCAGAAAGCCTGAAGAAACAACCACAGGGTAGGTGGCCTACCTGAATCTGAAAGAAACAGAAAGGCAGAATAAAGTGTTTTAGATGTTCTGATAGTCAATTGCTAGGTTTGTTCAGAATCATTTCTATACAAGTCTTTGAGTGTCACCCCCTCAGCCTAACTTAAGTTATTGCCATCAAAACCCATATAGAAAAGAACAGAGGAAGACTCTGATGAAGTTCTTGCTTTAGCATTTCCAAATGGAGTGGAATTATTTTAAGAGTCCCAGTAACATTCTCCAGGACTTCTCAAAGGGGAAAAGCAGACAATGCTCATTATCCTGGACCCTCTTTTTAGGCTTTTTCTTACTGCTAAGGAAGGAAGGGAAACATCAGTGTGTGACGTGCAGGTAAAGGGCAAGGCTGAAACTCCAATCCAGCCATTACCTGCACATGGATGTGAAAGGTGCATGGACTGGACAACAATTTACTGCAGCATAAGGGCTCTGCTCCAGATTTGTACAAGGATTTAGCTGCAACATAAGAATTACAGAAAGATTTGGGGGAAAATCCAGCTTTTTGCAGAGTTCAGAATCCCACAACACAGAAATGGAAAGTGCCACAGGAAACCAAGAGCTGCCTCCCAAACGCTCCCTGGGAGTTGCACCTGGGGATTTCAGCCTGGGAGAGGCAGGATTGCCTGCTTTTGCTGTTTGAGACTGGCAATTCCTACCCTCGATTCCATCAAAATCGGGGAAGGCCAACAAAACCAACATTTGCATGTGTGCAGCCCACACCTTTCTGAAGCTGTGGCATGAGCATTTTCGGTGGCATCAGTGTGGATTGCAGCTGGGACAGCCCATCAGCCTCCCCCAGGCTGACATCCACAAGTTCAGAACCATCTCATCCCTCCAGAACAGGCAGGATTTTATAATCCAGGGATCTGCTGGGCAATGTCAGGCTACAGGATGTGTGCAAATGAAAACATTCTTTTACCACCTTTTGTGGCTGACAGGCAGGGACTCTCCAGACCATCCCTTACTCTCACGCCCCTAACAGCAGCCTTTGTCTCAAGACAGTCTGTAGCCTTGTCCATTTGTTTAAATTTTCCTGGCAGACCCTGTTAAAAAAGGGGAATTTAGCTGTATAGGACAATAGCTTGACTTGCACATCAGGCCAGGCCCTGCAATTACTTTGGAGAAAATTTGTACAACACACTAAATGGGCCATTCACCAATTCATCATCCATCCCATGCAGACCTGCACTGTAACTGGTACATAATTCATCAAGACAAGAAACTATCCCTCCATGGCTCATATGCAGGTATCCATTTGTACAAACAATTCTTACTGCTTTTTGTGTGAAAAAAACAACCCTAGATGAAGCTGAATAAGGATTATAAAGATATATAATTTGGGTGGATTATTTTGCTCCTGGTTTCACTCTCTAAGAGCAAACACAGCAATGTATCTAGGTCACTTGCTAGCTGAAGGCTATTTGGAATTCCCAGGAGAAGGCACTTGAGAAGGAAATAGGGGAAGCCCATTTTGGTCTGTTCTTGTCTTGGGATGTTCATGTTCTTTGACAATATGACTTTTGTCTCAGAGCTACTGTTATTAATTTAGGTTATGTCAGCAATGTGGATTTAAAACTAGTTTTTCACACAGAAAAGCATTTCTAGCCAGATCACCCAAAGGAATTTCCCAGTTCTGTATTTTCCTAAACTTTTCTGTCACAGCCACCTGGACATCTCCTTGAACAAACTTCAGGAAAGATCCCAGAAATCAGTATTTGTCTGTGTGAAGCCCATAGTTTTTTGAACACCTGGGAAAAATGCCTCTCCCAGACTACAGCAGGAGTTCACCTGTGTAACTGCATCCTCAGCTGGCACTGAAGCAGATTCTCAGACTAAGACAGACCCAAGCTCACTCCCACAAATGAAGAACTTCTTGTAAACAAACCAAGAAACAAAGCTAAAAATAGTCATCCTCCTCCCTAGCTGCTGTCATGTGGGGAAATCAGAGCATGAGATACACCTCAATCTGAAGCAGGGAAGCTCCAGCCTGTATCTCTGAGGGATGGTTTGCACAATTAAAACAATGTAATACCCCCTGCATCCTTCCTGCCCTACCAGACTGAATCCAAAGTTATGGCTGTAGGGATAAAGAACCACTGTCAATGATACAGCTGCATTCAAGATTTAAAAAACAATGTGACACTTCCTCTCTTACCTCAGCACCTGCTGTAGCTCAAAAAGGTGCTGGCACCCACAAAAGCAACAAGAGCGCTGCAGTACGAAAGCTGAGCTGAGGCCAGGGGAGTGTGTCTGTGCTTCTCTCAGCCTGCTGCAGTGAAAATGCAGTGCTGGAGGCTGGAGCTCTGCTCCCTGCTGAAGGAAAGCTGTTTACAAGAGGCAGGAAAGGAGACGACTGGATTTCAAACGGGCCGCTACCGCTGGATGTTCACAGCGAGCCTTGGAGGAAATGAAGGAAACGGCCAGGACTGACTCACCAGGGATGGGTGTTTTACTTGCTGCTTGTGTAAACTTACTGTGCTGCAGTTTCCAAGCTCTCTGTTCTGATCCCTTCCATTATTGCCAAGGTTTTTCGTGCCACATGCACAGGTTTGCATCTGTTTGGAGTAAGGTACAGCTGCTGAACACGCCTAGGGAAGCACACTGGCTGTTCAAGGAGGGCTCAAGCAGATGATCTGAGTTTTAAGAAGACCCTTAAACAACTCCCCTTCTCTGCAGTACCTGTGATATGTCAGCAGCTGAACCAAGTTACTGTTCTGCCCTGCTGCATGCCTGGATTTTGGCATGCCCAGCTGTGTGCTCTGCATATAGAACTAAACCCAGAACAGCATCTGGGCAGAGCAGAGAGGATGTGACAGCACAGGACTCGAGCGGGACGGGATGTTTATGAGGAGGATGTCGGAGTGGGAGGTTAATGTCCAACTGCCCCTCAGCCTGACGACAGCACAAGGCACTGCAGGAAGCAGGAGCACTTCAGGGTACAGGGCCTGCTCTTAGTGCTGCTGGGCTCTTTGCAGGGAAAGGGACATACCAGGGATATATATCTAGGGAGATATATACATATATATATGTATACACCCCAAGGAGGTGTGTCCTTGAAGGGAAAGGGGCATACCAGGCACTCAGCTGCTGCAGCTCAGAGTTTGGTGGGCTAAGAGACTGTGCAGCCCAATCCAGCTGGGATACTCAGAGCATGGGACAGGCCTTCTCCTGCTCACACTCTGCTGGGTTCCAGATGTGTTCAGGCACTCAAACTCTCTGAGCAGCAGGCAGAGAAAGCAAGATATCTCAAGATATGATTCACAAAACCAAACAGAAAACTGCCTCTGCAGCTGCTGGAGGAACCAAGGACAAGGGGAGAGGTTAAGCCCACTTCAATAAGTTGCCCTTTTCTGGATAGAAGAGGAGCAGTTTTCCAGTCAGGATGACCAACTCCAACCCGCTGCCAGCTGCTAGGAACTTGGAAAATGCAGTGGGAAGATGTACTGGCTATTTATATTATGCCCCAGAGGTCTGACACCAAACTAAGAGAGACATGATCCAGAGTCAGCTTCTGGGAATTTGAAGCATCCCTTTCCTCGCAGCTGACTGTAAATGCAGTGATGTGGAATGGGAATCTCAGCTGCAGGAGCTGATCCACTCTGCTGAAAAAGGCACCCACATAAATGAATGAAAGGAGTAATTGAACCAGAAGACAGCAGCAGGCATGAGGATGATTCTGTGGCTGGCTGGGGAGAGTTCTCAGTGTGCCACTTCTGAAGGGAGTTTTCCTGCCTGGGAGTCTCTCAGGGAAGGAAGGGTTCAGGATTGCCTGTGTGTGGGCTGCAGGGTTTCTCTGGTGGTTGAGCCAAGCTCCCTCTTTCTCTTTTGCTGAAATCTTCAGAGCACATCCTGGAGGATACACACCTGCAAGCCTCAGGAAATGATTAGGAGAAAAAAAACAGACTTAGCAAAGAGACGACTCTGGATATCAATTTGAAGAGACAGAATATATAATATAGGTAATGCCTTCCTCAGCCACCTAAGATAATTTTGCAATTTTGGTGAGCAAAGATCTATATAATGCTCCATGGCAAAGAGCACCCTCATATAAATCCCATGTCCCTTTAAGCACCTGTGTACCTACAAGAGATGGAAGGCCCAGGAATTGTAACCTGGATTCAGCTTTTTAATGCACCCTACAGAGTTTTTCTACCCACGCCCTGGTCAGTTTCTTCTGAATTCAACTGTTTCATTCATTTACATTTATTTGATGATCTTGGATGTAATCCTGTCTGGGATCCTGTAATCCCATAAAGCCTAGGACAACCCAACACTTTTCCTTGAACCCCCTGGGAGAAAACACAAAGGGCTCATGCATCTGAAGTTAAGGAGTGGGAAAACAAAGAACTCGGATAACGAAGGAAGCTTAAAAAATAAAAAGCATCTCTGATTCTTAAGCTGGTCCAGACACCTGGGCTGGTGGGTCAGGTGCACTCAAGAGGCAAAGAAAACAAGGGCTGTGTCCAAACCTGAGAGGGACACAGTTACTACAGAATCACAGAATGTCTGGAACTGAAAGGGACCCACAAGAATCATCCAGTCCAACTCCTAACTAAGCACAGAAGAGCCCAACAATCCCATCCTGTGCCTGAGAGCGTTATCCGAACGCTCCTGCAGCTCTGGCACGGTGGGTGCTTTGACCACTGCCCAGGGGAGCCCGTTCAGAGCCTGACCACCCTCTGGGGGAAGAACTATTCTTGAAATCCAGCCTAACCCTCCCCTGACACGGGTCCAGCAGTTCCCTCGGGTCCTGTCCCTGGTCACACAGAACAGAGATCAGTGCCTGCCCCTCCTCCTCGTGAGGAAGCTGCAGAGCTGCTGTGAGCCCTGACCTCAGGCTGCTCTCTCTTCTCCAGGCTGAACAAACC
>VZTB01006899.1:697086-747493 GCA_013397245.1 Thryothorus ludovicianus | reverse complement strand
GCTCCCCCGCCCGCTGCCGGCAGCAGGGAGGGCCCGGAGCGCAGGCCCGGTCCCAGGCTCGGCTGCCAAGCGGCAGCAGGAGGCTCTTCCCGCAGAAATGGTGCCTCCCACGCAGGAGCGAGATCCCACGGTGTTCGCCGGGGTTTCAGCTCCCGCCGGGAGCTGCGGCCCGGGAGTCGCGGGGGTGCTGTGCTTGAACTCTGGACACCTCCTTGTTTTCCTGCTTGCCTCGTGACTTCTATGGCCTGTCACGGAGGGAAGGCAGAGGGACGAAAGGCGAGATCCCTGCTTGCTGCTCGCTTCCTGCCTCCTTCCCGCAGCCCCGGCCACCGCAGCAGCTCCGATGGCAGCCCCAGCGCCCCAGCCAACCTGCCAGGGGGGGATTCGGAGCTCCCACGGCTCTCGCCTGACCCATCGTCCTCCCAGCACCCATGTTTGTCCTTGCCTGATGCTTCGTTTATTCCCTGATATTGGCTAAGACTGCATCAAATCTGGTAGGAATTATGGGGTCAGAGATCTGAGCTCAGCTCTTCGGTGCTGGCTTGTTGCAGACTTTGCCAGGGCGCTGCTGGATACGGATGCCCGTGTTGGCTTATCCTGGAGCTGGGTGCCTGTTGCTCCTGGACCAAGCCACACGTGTAATGTGTTGTTGGAAGTTTTGTGACCTGATTGCTTGGTGTTTTGGAGTTTCTCATAACCTAAATGACTTGGAGATGGTTTGGATAAGGGCAGAGTCCTTTTAAAGGGTTGCACTGGAGGGAGGTGGCTTGGTTTGGAGGAATAATGTATGGGTGACCCAGATTTCAGAACTGCACATGAATTGGGTGAGGAGGAGGCATCCATAATCAGACTTGAAGTTGTAACAAATCTGAGCTCTTCTTAGTTTTTGCTAATGTTAGGAAGAGCTCAGATGGCTTCTGTGTAGAACCTCGTTTTGCCAGGTGGTGCTGAGGGTGGCATTTGTCCTGTCCTGCCTGTACAGCAGCCTTGTGCTCTGGGTAAATCTCAGTGGGGTTATACGGTCCAGTCGCTCGTGACAGCAGGCAATTGATCTTGAGGTTGATGCTCCTGCTCTCTGGAATAGTGGGACACAAATACTTCCTCTGGGAACCTCTTGTGCATCCTGGTAGATTTTGACGGTAAGAGTCTATTCCACAGGCCTTTTTTTTTTTATTTTCCATTTCTTCCTAACTTTAGATGAATGTTCTTGTGCTTTTTCTGTTGAATCTTATCCTTTTTTATGGCTCACTTATTTCATGTGCTTTATAGCAGGAAAAAGCCAAATTATGCTATAGTTTTGGATTTTTTTCTTTCTTTTTTCTTTTTAATGTAATCTTTGGAGTCTTGTTTAAAGTGGGCTGTTTTATTTAATTAGTTTGTATTCATATTGCATTCACTCTCCATAGTTATCCCAGGCAAAATTTAAGGAACAGCCCGCAAGGGATTTCAAATTCTTAATTGGAATCACATTTTTTCCAAGGATGTTTGATTCTAAGAGTTTACTGTGCTTTCTGTCATCTGGTATCTTTCCAGTTGATGTTGTTTGCTTAGTTACTGTTTGGCTAAATTATCCACAGCTAGTTTATTTCAGTAGTCATGCCTCGGAAGTTTTGCAATTCCTTTCCGCTTTGCAGCTCCTCACTGAACTCCCGTTGAATTTTTTAATGAAGTACTCAGAAGTGATTTCAGTGCAAATGCAGTTGTGCTCTATTGTTTTGGCATTTGGGCTCTACAGAAAGGTTATTTCCCTCGTTCCTGAGGTAATCACACAGCTGATGTTCAGAGTCTCAGCCAGCTGGGGATAGATACCTTCACCTGACCCCTGGCAGGTATTTACATTCCCAGCTGGTTATCACTACATAGAATCCAAAATTCTACTAGAAAAGTTCCCAGTCTTGATTTCAAGATATCAAGTGTTAGGCTGCACTGGTTCCCCGGGTAAATTATTCCAATGGCTGATTACCCTCGCTAATTTCTTATCTCCATCTGTCCGGCCTGGCTCCTAACCACAAAGTCTTGCTGCAAGTTTTCATGCCAGGTGACGGAGCCTGTTGCTGCCAGGATGACATGTTCCAGCTAAAAGATGGCCTGTTGTACTGCAGGCCCAGGGCTGTTAATGCTGAGCTCTTCCTTCTGGGGGCAGGCAGCTGTGGAGCTGGAGTCTGGGTGATCAGTGTGGAGGGTGCCTGGCCTGGTGTCTGTGAGCAGGCAGGGCTTCCTGGGAACTGTGATTGAATAACTCATGCTGCTTAGAGCTGGGCTTCCCATGGTGAGCAGCCCAGCAGCACTACAGGCTGCTGAGGGAAGGATCCAGTTTTCATCCAGTCCTGGCTGCAAGCTCCTGCTGCTTCCCTGGGATCAGCTCTGGTGACCAGGCGGCCTCAGATCAGTCCAGTCACTGCTCTAGCTGAATATTGACCCCCTTCCCTAAAGAAAAGAAGTATGGAAGTTGGATTAGCCTGCCTTGTAGCCAGACAGATTTGCTGAAGAAGTATAGTGTGACACTGGGCATGAGAAACATGGTGAGAGACCATCTCTTCCAACAGCAGGATTAGATGCCAGAGGGAATCACACATTTAGTTCCTACATTTCTGTGCTTGGATAAACAGGCTGTGGTTGCACAAATCCTCTCAGCTGGCACTGCTGTTGAAAGAAGCCGTCGTGCCTGCCTGCTGTCATCTCTGCTGGTTCTCTGATGCGGTTTGTTGTGAGACCACACATGAACCTCTACCACCCGAAGAGAAAGGGCAGAGCATGGAACTCCTTTTGGCAAGGTGAAGAGTTGTTGTCACAAGCACCTTAAATCTTCATGGAAGGCAGTGTATCTTTTTTCCTTGCCTTTGCAGCTCACATGTTTTACTCAGTAGTTCAGGTTAGCTCTGTGGCCTGGCTTGGGAGAGCTGGGTTTAGCCAAGACTGGGTTTAGGTCAGCTGCTGTTATATCTTTGGTCAAGAAGTGTGTGTTGAAATTTGTTGTCCAGGAAAGAGCATTTAACATAAGAAGGAGACGTGAGCCTTGGCTGTGACACACTGCTACCTTGAAGGGTTCAGTGGTGCAGAAAAGTTCCAAGTTAATGCATTCATGCATTCTAGATGTGAGTTCTCAGTGCTGAGCAAGGCGGGGTGCCCTTTTGGGAAAGCTTCATTAATCTTGTCTCTTCCGTTAGCAAGTGACTCCAGCTTTCTTGCCCTTCGAGTAGAATTGGTTTGCTGAGACAAAATCCGTTCCCCATCTATTATTTTAGACACCTTTCCTTCAAGTCCCATGCAGAACACTGCAGGATGAGGAACAGAGGCTGTGGTGGGAACCTCTTTTGACCTCATGTTTGGGGAGTTGGATTAAAAGTGAGATGAAGAAAGAAGAAATTCCTGTGACTTTAGCACAAGTTCAGTGCAAGGTCAGGGGGAGGGCTATTGGTTTTGATAGTGGGAAAAATTTAGAAGAGGGAAGATGATTACCATGACATGTGTACAAATGTACATAGATAAACAGACACACATGTAAATGTATACAAAATAGAGGATGTTCTGATGCTAGGAGAGGTTGAGGAGGAGTGGCTGAAGAAATTGCAATTGGATAGCACACAAGGAGGGAACTGAGAGGTGAGAGGAAGCACAGGAACCTGCTGCTGGGAGAATACTGCATTAAAGCAGGGATGGCCATAAATTCCCTTCCTGAAAACATAACCTATTTGCAGTGTCACAGAGAAGACTGTGACATTTGGACACCAAACCATTATTTATGATCTCAAATTAACACCCAGCTGCAGGCAGGGGCTCTGTGTGTAAGATTCACTGCCCATGGCCTTGCTGGTGCTCAGATTCATTAAGCACTAATGCTGATCATACACAGAAATTCCCAAACTTTTACCTGGGCCAGGGTGGGGTGGTGCCCAGTGGGATCCATGAGCTGGGTGATCCCCTCCAAGGGCAGGGCAGAGCTGTGCACTGGTGAGCAGACCCAGCCTTGCACAGGGTGTGCCTGGAGGAGGTGAGGGGAGGGAAACCTCCTGCTTCATCAACGAATCCAGCAGTAGAATTTATGAATCCAAAATACACCCCTCTGGAGGCAGGGGAGGGGATTAGGATCCTGGTCATGTTAGGGCATGATTTGTTCAGGTTGCAGAAGCCCAGGGATAATCAGGGGACAGGAGCGTGGGTTACAAGCAGACCTGTAACAAGTTGGACGTGGTCCCTGTTCACATCTGCCACAAAGTGGCTGCCATGGCTACACTTGCATATTCACTTGATAATAGAAACCGTGCACAGTGTTAAACTAACACAAAGGCCACTGTTGGGAGGAGTAGAAGCAGATGCTTTGCCGGTGATCTTGCTGGGCAGCTGCAAAAAATCAAGATGTGTAAGGATATGTGCTTTACACTCACCTTTACAGGTGTAATGATCAGAAAGGCCCACACAGATTGTTTAAATAGCTTAAATCTTACCTGGGCCCTTAAGTCTTCACTACAGGTTGCTGTCTGTGATGAGGGGCTCATGGAATCTTGGAAAGAGTAAATGGGAAGAGTATAGCTTTCAAAGTAAAAGATGCCTTAGCAGTGCCTAGCAAAGCTCTGATGTAGCATCAGATGTCTTTAGTGGGTCTGAGTTCCAGGCTAAATCCTTGGATTAAGCCTGAGTTTAGATGCAGAAGTTTTTTCTGTAGATATTCTATAGTGCAGTCATCCAAGGGTAACTCTAGACTATGAAATGTAATCCAGCTGCAACATTTGAGTCACTCTCCTTTCTCAGGTGCTCCAAGATCACTGTCTGGTTTTACAGGTGAGGGCTGCCAGGCTGCTGGTGAAGTTGAGAAGGTGCAGTGTGTCTATTTCCACTCTATTGCTGGATTTAGAGGAGAAAGGGTTCTGAGTATGCTGCCAGCTCTTCAGGACAGGAGCAGTGCACAGTATTTAGAACAGTGAGGATTCAGTCCTGATGGTTGGTATGGCTCATGGCTCAAGTAACTCTTCTTGTTGTTTGTTCTCTTTTTCTGTGACTTGCTTTGCACATGAAGATATTTCAGGCTTGAGTCTGGATATAATAGAGCTGGTAGATCTTAGAGTGCTTTGAGAATGATGCGCTTTTCTGTCTCTACCCCTCTCCACAAGACTGTAGAATATCTGGAGTTGGAAGGCACCTACAAGGATCACTGAAGTCCAACTCCTAGGCAAGGTGTTTTCTCCTGGAAAGGCATGTCCCAGGTACTGGCAAGCAGAATCTCAGGATGGGCAGGGGGGTAGCACTGGCAAGGCTGCACTTCATCATACAACCCTGTCATGACTCTATGCTGTGACAAACCCTGGGGCAGAGAGAGGATTTGGAGAGACAGGCAAAGGGAAGTGGGATCATCCTATATTTTTACAACAAATTATGGGTTGTGGCATGTTTTCTTAAATGTGTAAGTGATTGAGGGAGATGGGTTTACCCCTCAAATCACCCAGTAATTTCTTAATAACAACTGGTGATGTGTATAGGGAATACATACTGCACTGTCACTCTCTTCCCATCCCTGGGCACAGCTGGGAAGAGGGAATATTCTGTCAGGGCATGTGGGGAAGGCTGAAAGGGAGGCTGTAAGGTGTTCCTGTAGGCACAGGGTGAACACTGCTTGTTTTGGTGCCATCTGGGAAGGCAATCGTCCTCTCACATCACTCCTTCAGTTCACCTTGTCTTCCTGCACAATGAGTAAATGGAGCTGTTCCATTTCGGAGAGGGGCAGAGAGAGGAAGATGAGCAATTTAGAGGTATGCTGGAGCAATGAAATGTGCCTTATCCTGGAAGAGCAAGGCCAGGCATGCAAGTTATGTCATTGTAGCTTGTACTCTGTCACAAGGGATGGTCAGGGCCGTGAAGAGCAGCTAAAAATTGTGTCTGTGTGTGTAGAAGGATCATGACAGCTGAATTGCCCAGTGTGTGTTATCAGATACACCACAGACATTTCTTCCTTCATTCCCTACCAGTGTCATTTTTGCCATCCAGTTGCTGAGTGTGTGATAACAGTGATATCAGACATGAGAATACACATCTGATTGTAAAAAGGGGAAAGATGGATTGATCCTGGCTCTGATAGTCAGACTTTAGAAGAGACCAGAACAAGAAAAGGTGAGATGTGCTGCATTGTGTGTGCAGTGAAAACTGGTGTGATCAGAAACCTCATGTTCAGTGAGGCAATATGGAAGCAAATCTGCCCTGAATTGTATTATAATTGCTTTACTATAATTGTTTAACTAGAATGTTGTCTTTGAAAGCTTAATTTAAAAGGTGGCATTGTAAAGGGTTTTGTTGTGTCTGCTAAAAAGAGTGAACAAAGTGCACTGAAAGGTGAAAAAAGATTAACTGATGTGGGAGACAAATACAGAAGTGTCAAGCAAAGCATGTGCAAAAACACCAGCTTGCTTTTAAATGATGGTTTGATAGAGAAATACAGTTTTGTGTTTAGTGGGAGCAAGAAATAACTGATGCTGTATGTCCCAGGTTCATAAAATTGATGGAATTGGAGAGTCTCCCCTGAATATGGGCACAGTGAGAAATAGCTGTGAATATCTGATGTGTGTGAGGTTATGGGAGTGGGGCTTTCACTGACTAGGCAGTGAGACTCCTCCAGTACAAGTGTGATACCAGAATGAGCCAAAACAACTAATTATGTACACTACATTGTGTGAAAAATCTCTATTATTTGTAGTAAACAACTTCACAGCACAAAAGGAAAATATCTTAGTAATGTGTTTTGTTATCTGAAAGAACTTGGAGGCAAAAAGACACGGAAGGAAAGAACAGAGTGAGCAGCTGATATATTTTTGTTGGGGAAGGGATTGCTTAAATAAGACTTTGCTTATGGTTGCAGTCATATGGCGTTTATAACAGGCCTTCGCATATTCACACTGAGCAGCCACTCCCTGCCTAATCCTCAGAGTATGGCTGTGAGGTAGGAGGGGTTACTAATTCCCCAGCTGCACAGATGACCCTCAGACAGGCAGAAACTGCTGCAAACAGTTCCAGTTCCTAGAATTAGGAACTGGAAATTCTGCTGGATGGGACTATTCTTGGTTGCCCTAAAAATACACCAAAACCAGTTACAGATCTAAGTCTTGTGTAGAGACTCCTTTTAGTGAATGACTGCAGTGGGCACTGAAGGAAGGAGAGCTCCTGGTATCCTACTGTGTGCTCCCCTTCCAGCCTGGATTGTGTTACTGGTGATAACAGCTATCCTTTGTGGGTATCCCTGGCTTGAAATTTCTAGTGATTGCACCTATGTTTAACTGCTCATAAGCCATAGCTGTAAGGAGAGGCAAGGCTTAAAAACAGCAGGGTGCATCTTTGCCACCTTCTGTTAGGGCAAGTGCAGGGGAATAGCCAAAGGTTTGGAATGCTGGGGTATTCCCCATGTTTGCATCAAAAGCAGCAGTGCTGCATGTCCTGCTGTGGGAATAGCTGTGGTTGCATCTTCACTGGCTGGCTTCAGTAATAGCAGCAAAGATCTGTACTGAAAGCTAGATTCCTCAGGTGCATCTGGCAGAGGTTAGACCAAATTTTCCATACAGGAAGGTGTTAGGAAGAGGACTCCAAGAAGGAGAGCTTTGACTCTTCCCTCCTTCCTGAGCGTGGTCCAGTGACAATCCCAACCCTTCCCCCTTTAGGCTCTCTGTTGCCCTTAGCTTTCCCAACCTACAGTGGTCACTCCACATCATACCCTTTGCTGTTACATCCAGTGATTTTATTTTAAGCACAGCAAAGGGTTTTGCCCCATCCCAAGTCCTGTGAGCCCATTGAGGTGGCTGAACTCTGCTGCATGTCGCTGGCCTTGGCAGAGCTGGGACATTTACGTGTTTGTTTATGCCCCGCTGATCAAAGCGTGTTGCAGGTAATGGGAGGGCAAAGGAGTCTCCAGTTTCATTTGCCTGGTGCCTATGGCTTCCCAGAGGAAGTCTCTCATGGATGGGAAGATGAGCACCAGCCCAATTAGAATTTGCCGTGCACGCCTGCGTAGGCCGGGGGACGCGAGGACTTTGCATTGCTCAGCCAGAGCTGTCGTTTTGTGGCCGGGTCATAAAAGAGGTGAAGGAAATTTTATTGGCTCGATTTTCCACTCTTACTCACAGGTCACTGTTAAGTTGCCTCATCCTCTAATTTCTTGGGATGAATTTGAGGCACACAGACCTTATTTTACTCCTCAGCATCGCCATCTGATAAGGTGGGACCTGGCAGGGGAGAGAGAGAGGTGGTGTTACATGCCACAGGGCTGAGGAAAAGGAAGCCGTAGGCCAGTCAAGAGGAGTCAGAGATGATGTCTTCAAAGACTCCAAAAGGGCAATCTTTGAATCCTGATTGCTCAGCTAATATCTGAAGAGTCATGAAGCCATCAAGGAGTGCTGTTTTAGAAAATCTGGAAGGGTGGTGGTGGGAAGCAGACTCTGCCCCCTGATTCATATGGAGAAAAATGAAAATAGAGGGGAGAAGGATTAAAATATCTTTGTTTCTTAATGCATTCTAGTTGTTCCTTATGTATTGAAACTTGTTTAATTATTAAAATGAGAAAAACACTTTGATTAACACATCAGTGAAATATTACTGATATTTCTGAGCTGGTATAAAATGAATGCTTTAAATTAATCTACACTTGGGGGTGTACTGAACATGAAAGTATGTGGATATAAATTTTTGCCCATTGACAAAGAAGCAGAAATAATACTGAAATAGAGAATATCAGTATTGTTCATCTGTGTGTGCTGTTTCTTAATTTTTTTAAGATTGTACCCGTAGGATTCTTCCTTTTTTTTTTTTTTTGAGTTTTTACAATATGCTGTGTTAATGACAGTATTAGAAACTAATGCTAAATCTCAACTACAACATCTATGGCCTGTAATTACTACTATAAACCTTGAAATAAGGTAGTACTAATTGGTAAAGCTGGTTATAAAAAGCATTTTCTAAGACTGATATATATCAGTCACAGCATTTAAACCCCTGGTTTATACAACTCTTCACAGCTTGATGTGAAAGACAAGGTCACAAGAATGTCTTCACCTTCCGTTCCCTTGGGAGTGTTTCCCTGCTAGACTTTGCAGATGGTTTGAGGAGGTTTCCAGGGCTTTTCCTAGGATGTCTTACCTGTTGTTACTTGTTTTCAGAGTTGGTCACAGGGGCTGTCTCCTAATTCACCTCTCTTCATGCAACATCCCCTCAGAGCCAGCCCTCTCCCACGGGGGGAAGGCTGCGGGTTCACCGGAGTGGCAGAGTCAGCGGCAATAACGAGACAGGGAAACATTAAACCATAAAAACAATGGCTCATTTGGAAATAGTTGTACATCCCATTAGAATATCCTCCTTCCCCTGGTGCCCGCTTCTCAGCAGGTGTGTTCCTAGCAGAGGGCTGGCACTGAGGCTGTGAGCCCTCCCTGCTCTGCTGCTGCTGTGTGTGGGCTGTGCCTGGCTCTGTGCAGAGCTTGGCAGTCACACACTGAGACACCCACGCTGCAGCGTCACGGACCAGCCTCTGGGTCCTGGGTGTGGCTTCCCCAGAACCTAGGACTAAGTCCAGGTTTCTGCTTTCCTGCTCCTGCCTGGCTGCGCAGCCCCATGTCCTCCCATGCAGCGTGTACAGCTGCTCTGGGGTCCCAGCACACGGAGGGCATGGACCTGCTGGGGCCAGTCCAGAGGAGGCCACCAGGATGCTTTGAGGGATGGAGGAATTCTGCAATGAGGACATACTGAGGGAATTGGGATTGTTCTGCCTGGAGAAGGGAAGGCTTTGGGTTGAGCTTATTGTGGCCTTGCAGAGCCTGGAGGGAGCCCACAGGAAAGATGGAGAGAGACTCTTGACAAGGGCCTGGAGTGACAGGACAAGGGGAATGGCTTCACACTGGCAGTAGTGTTAAATTCCTAAGATCCATGGATTTTAGGAATAAATTGTTCCCTGTGAGGGTGCTGAGGCCCTGGCACAGGGTGCCCAGAGCAGCTGTGGCTGCCCCATCCCTGGCAGTGTTCCAGGCCAGGCTGGATGGGGCTCTGAGCAGCCTGGGCTGGTGGAAAGTGTCCCTGCCCATGGCAGGGGGTGGGAATGAGACGGGCTTTAAAGACCCTTCCAACCCAAGTCATTCCCTGATTCTGTGTACAACTACTGCAGGAAACTGTCAGATTTATCTTTACTTATCTTTTCTCCTGTTTCACACCTTTATGGCTGCTCACATCACTCTGCTCCTGGGTTGCTGTGGTTTTTTTTTTTGGCTTGACAACTCCCTGGGATGGCTCATACATGGTCACGTGTGCATGGGCACAAGGGAGACGTTGGCAGCAACCTGGATGCATAGTAAATTGAATTGGTCTGTTCTGGATTTCAGGTGTTCTAGATTTTCAGGGTTCCATGCCAGGTCTTAATCAAGATTTATTAAGATCCAATTCCAGGTGATATTGGATAGTTTGTACAGTCAGCAGCAGAAGGAATTGAAGAAACTCTTTTTATTTTTTTCTTTTTTTTTTCAATTTTTTTTTTTTTTTAAGGAATGAAATATAAACCAATGAACTTTGCAGGATATCTGCCAATATCTGAATTTGGTCTGACAAATTTAGTTATTCGTGTTTGTTAACCCAGTTATATCATGGTGTATATCACTGCCCTTTTTCCTTTTTTGGTTTCTGGTAGCTCACATAACTCACTGCATCAGACCTAAATATTCTGCACTGTCATGAGTCCCAGCCTTTGAAAAACAGAGATCAGGCAGAGAGGGAAAAGGGAGTTGCCCTTCCTCTCCTTAGTTACAAATTAAGGTTTAGGATTAAGAAATTAAGATAAACCCAGACAGCGAGATCTAATTTTTGAGTCTTACTTAGTTTCTCTGGCCTTTTCCATGCTCATTAAAGGCCATACATCCAATTTTTCTTAATTGTAAGCCAAAACTCTCAAATAACCACATGATTCTAGGAAGTGGGACTGTATGAGAAACAGAAAATGTTGTGATGTGCACAATAAACTTGTGCCAGTTGGCCATACAAGATTTAGACCGTGAGTAACAACAAGGTTTCCTTGTGTTTGCATTAGTACCTTCCTATTCAGCACCCACACAATTCCTGTGGCTTTGGGTGTGTGGAGCTATTTTTCCACAAGGGAGAGGGAAGGGGTCCCTGCTGGTGCTTTCCCACATTTACATTTCTTATAACAATTTATTTATATCTAATACTTTTTCCTTCCAATAGCAAACTTGTCTTGTGGTAGCTTCTTCTGTCTAAGGACACCAATTAAATTTTCAAGAAAAAAATGGTTTGTTCCCTGAGAAGCTGGGTTAGGGGAGGGTTGTATCAAAACCTGTTTTTACCACATACATCCCTACATCCCTTTTAGATAGATTATTTTTTCTTTCTTTAGCTGCAGTTTTCAGTACAAAGCTCCATCACTGTTAGAGTATCACCAGTTATTTTTGATGGTGATATAAATCTCACTTCTTTAAAAATCTCATTGCTGGAGTCATAAGGTAATTAAAACTGATATGGGGAGCTAAGGCTGAGAACATGCCTTCTGAGGGCACAATATGAGGATAAATGTGCCCTCAAAATGTGATTTTGTTGTGGTTGCTATCTCATGGGATTCCGAATACAACAATTTTTTATTGTTCTCTCCAATTGATGGTACAATATTGAAGCCAGAGCACAACAAAGTTTTCTGCTCCTGTTATGGCTACTGCCACTGTGCTGTCACTACCATGGAATATATGCAAGTGCAGTTTTATGGGTATTTTAGATTTTTTTTTTAATTGCATAGAATGTGCTTTATCTATTGATACAAAAGCAGGATTTTGCCAGTATATTTATGGCTGGGTATATATCGGTGTTCAGCTTGTCAGTCATCCTACACTGCTGAAATGTTCCAGCTTTGTCTTCTGTGGGGCACTGACAGCTACCAGAAATCTGTCAGTTTTCCAGGTGGAACCTGATCTGGCTGTGAAAGAGGTTATATTACATATTTGCATCAGACAGGATAACTTTGGAGGTCTCTCTGGAGAGCAGGACAATTTGTCCCAGTTCAGTTTGCTGAATATTGTCCATCCTTATCTGCCTGTAGCTTAACTGTGCTCAGGATGGGTACAACGTGACAACAGCTGTGCTCACAAATGGTTCCACTGTGCAGGCTGGGCAAGGCCCAGCTTTCAAGAGTGTTTCCAGTTCCTTTGATGTCTTAAAGGTATTTGCATCTGTCAGAGTGGTTTGGTGCAAACATGAGTGTTCTTTAATCTGAGACTCAAAAACAGCAGCGTGGGATTCTGGCTCACATGTCCATAGTGAGAGACTCTGAGATTTCTGTCCCATGAAGGTCCTGAATCATGCTGCTCAAAGGGGAGCTGGGAACTCCTCGAGTCCATGGCAGACATGCCATCTAGGAATGTGTCCAGCATGCTGCTAGCAGCCACCTCTGCATAAAATGTTATGGGGAAACTAATTTGGGAAGTTCTTGCCTCCTTTTGTGCTCCAGATGTTTCTGTCAGTTGTGTCTCCATCCCCAGAGTTTGTAGGGAGACCTGCACAGAGCAAGCTGCAGTGACTCAGTACATTGCTTCCACTGTGGGAATTCTGCTGTTCACCAAGTAGTGTCAATTATCTTTCTACTGAACTCTTACAGTGAGAATCACACACTATTCTTGTTGATTCACATATTAGAAGACTACAGAATATCAAGGCTTACCCATCACTTTTATGAATATAAAATTAACCTCTGCTTAGAGTGAACTGGAATTTTTGCTTTACAGGTGACCCCATTTTATCTTAAGAATGAATCACTTTTATTGCATCTCTAGGAAGTTCAATGTACAATCCAAGCCATGTTCTTCCCTGGTAGCTGTTTGCCAAATATTCAGTAGGAATTTCCAAGATGAAATTCTCTTCAACCCAAAATTATGTTTCTCTTACATTTTTCTTTAAGCATTAAGTATTATAATCTACTTAAATAGAAACCAATGTAAGAAAAGTATGGAAAAATATCCTTTTTTTTATCCCCTCAATTAGTGAGTCATTAGATAATTAATAGGCTCAGTGTATGTTGAGTGTGCCTACGACGAGTGAAAGCTGTGACTGGGTGTGTTAAAACTCGGGCAGACTCTGCGCTGCTGTGACTGGGAGGTCTCACCTGAGTTTCTCAAGCTTCAGTTGCAGCTCAGATGGATTTTCCAGGAGGTCAGGTGCTATTGGCAGCTTTGCTTTGTTCTCCCCTGCCTAAGACACCTGAGGCAGCTCCTGGTTCCCAGAACATTACCAGCACTGTGTAACACAGCAGTAGACTCTACATTATTTTGCTTTTTTAGATCATCTTTCTTTCTCTCTTAAGTCCTTCCTTCAGCAAGCTCCTTCTGCTCTCCATGCCCTCAAAGTTGACTCCACGTTACATTATTTCCCTCCTTCCTTCTTATCTCTAGCACTCTGTGTTATCTCTTCCTGAGCTCTAGAGTTTTGACCCCCCTCCTTCACCTCCCTTGATGGGTTGTACAGCGATAGAGCAGCCCAGGGTGGTGTGTGAAGGTTGGTGACTGCTTCTTTGCAGGGGAATATGTGCTGCGGGAATCTCTCACTGGAGGGACATGCAGCTGAGGAAGCCAGCCTAAGCATGGTAGGACTAGCTAGGAAATGCAAAAATTGAGGCTTGTGGCAGGGCAGGCTTTGTGTTTGGTTTCCTGGGTGTCTCACCAAACTGCAGGCCAGTGTGGCTTCCTGGGAGAGATGGTGCTGTCCTGCACACTGACCTCTGGATTCTGTAAGGAGAAAGGCTGGCTCTGAGCTGATTCAAATCATAGAATGTTAAGGGGTTGAAAGTGGCTGTAAAGATCACCTAGTCCCAAACCCATCTTCTGTGAGTAAGGACACCTTCCACTCAACCTGGTTGCTCAGAGCCCCATCGAACCTGGCTTTGGACACTGCCAGGGATGGGGCATCCACAATCTCTGGGCAACCTGTTCCAGAGCCTCACCATCCTCACAGGAAACAATTCCTAATATCTAACCTAAATTTCTCCTCTCTCAGCTCCTTGTAAAGTGTACCTGAACTGTGTGACTAAGATGATTAAACCAAGCTGAGATAGCAGGAAATGGCTCAAGGCAGCCTTATTGTTTTTTGTGGAGGTGTTAAAGCCAAACACGAAACTTTCCTGCCTGAGCTGCAGCCCTTAAAGCCAGCTTTGGCATTTCTATAACAGGCTGTGGCTGCACCAGCAAAGATAAGCCCAAAACAGGGACTGCTTGGGAAACCCTTTGTTTCCATAAGAAAAAGGGTGTCCTCGCCCATGCTGCTCAAGCATTGTGAACGGCTTTCTCCTCTGGCTGCCAGAAGCTCACGGCTGCCACCGGGCCGGAGCAGCTCCATCCCCGCATCGCAGGGCAGGACTTTCTCTGCTGGGAGCAGCCTGGGCGTGTGGGCTGTGCCCCATGGCCTGCGGGATGGGGATGGGAACCAGGATGAGAGCGGGATGGGCAGTATGATGGGAGCAGGATAGGGATGGAGAGCAGGGTGAGAGCGGGATGGGGATGGGGAGTAGGATGAGAGTGGGATGGGGATGGGGAGTAGGATGGGAGTGGGATGGGGATGGGGGGCAGGATGGGGATGGGAAGCAGGATGGGAGTGGGATGGGGATGGGGAGCGGGGCCGAGGGCGGCCGGGCAACACCCGGCACCGAGCGGGGAGGGCCAGGGTGTCAGGCAGAAAGTTCTGTCTCTCCCCACTTTCAGAGGAGGAGGATCTCAGGGCACCACTTATGTTTAAGCCTTGCTTCCTGGCTAGCTGAAGGGCTTGTCTGTGCTTGATAGCACTTGTTATTGCTCCTTGTTTGTTGGAGGAGGGGCCGAGGGAAGGTGAGGCACTTTCTATTTAAAACCAGAAGTGTTTGTCATCTCCGTCCAGGTGAATTAACCCCCAGTGGAAGGAAGTCTGACATTCACATTGCCTTTTGTGATCTGGGAAAGCTGTGGATGGATTGTTTCACTGCTGGCCTTTTCTGCTCACCAGGTCTCCTCCTTCACCCTCTCAGATTTGGTGTCTGTGCCCACAGCAGGACCAAACATCGCCCCTCTGTTTTCCTGCTGTTGTGTGGCTGGCTGCTCCCTCTCACTGTTCCAGCTTGGAGGGGTTCTGTGCACCCCACAGAATCACCTAAATGCTGGGTGTATGGGAGCTAAGTCTGGTGTTTCCAGGCCCTCTTGGGAGAAGAGCCTGAGTGGCTTTATCTCAACAGGGAACGTCGGTTTGCCTTGTTCCACAAACAGAGCATATGAGGGAGTGATGAGCAGCTCCTCATCTGATCCAGTGAGAGATATGAACGCTCAGTAAGCCCCAAAAGGGGAAACAGTGAATTATCTCTTGAGAGTTTGCTTATCCTGCCTAGTGGCAGTTGCTAGATAGGTCCTGTGTGCTGCTCTCTCATGTTATTGGCTCTGCTGAAAATGCTAATTTAAGGTTTGCTTAGGGTAGCTGAGCTCCTGGGGGTCTCTGGGCCCCCCTGTGATGGAGCAGACCTGCATTGGGAGTTTAACATGGCAGTGCTCCACAAGCACTCTCTTCTGGTCATTACTGGGCTTTTGTACATAGCTGCTCTGCATGCAAAGACTACAGGTGCTGTCAGTCTTGTTTTATTATTTCCTCTTCCATCTCCATGAAATCCTTATTGCAGACATGCAAAAATCTTCTACTATGTTGCACCCAGCCTTGGACCAGGAGTTTAACAGTTCCCCTGGCAAGATGCATAAGTTCCCCTCTCCTGTCTCTGCAGAGTTTGCCTGCTCCTTCTCCTGCCTCACTTCCCAAAGCTCCTCTCTTGCTCTCCCTGAGGTGTGCAAAACACCTGGCAGTAATGTGATGAGACAAATCTCACTTGGCAGCTTCCAGTGTTGTTGTGCACCTCCCTCTATCCTGCCTCCCAGGATCATCATGGAACTGCTCCAAATGCAGCTTTAAACTCGTCCTTTCGCCTGTCCAAATCCCTTGCAACAGAGCCATGGAAGTGGAAACTGAGGTTTTGAGCTTAGTAAGAGGAAATTCAGTGCTGTGTACATCTGTGAAACAGCACAGTGAGCAAGAGTTCTTCCCCTGACAAAGGGTGGGCTTGAGTTTGAGCACCTTACTATTCAGATCTTTGTGAGCCATCCTACCTTTAGAAATTGTAAACCTTCCTTAGCCAGCAGCTTGTGTCTCCCTAGAAAGTCTCTCTGCTCCTGAGGAGTCTGTTTTTGAAAGCTGTCTGGATTAAGTGTGAGAAGTAGTACTTTTCTAGGCCTAGAGCTGAGGAGGCTCAGGTGGGTAGCCAGGAGAGCCAAGAGCAGTGCAGCACAGAAGTAATTTGATGTGGAACCTTTGAAAAGGCAGTTTAGCAGAATCCAGGTAGTTTAGTAGCAGCTGACAGCAGCAAGACCTGGTGGAAGCCCCATGGGAACTCCATGAAAGGACATACCCCTTTGAAACAAACTGGTTGTTAAAATTATAGCTATTACAACTACTCACTGATTGGGAGGGAAAATCCAAATTGCTGAAAAACCCTGGTTTTGGCCTGGTTTTGTAAGAATGACTGTCTTTTCACTATAAACAAAAATTAAATATTACATGAGAAAAAATACACAGGAAGTAGTTAACTGATGAGTTCACTCAATTAGCTAACTCTATTATTTTCCTCATTTATTTTAGAATTAAGGTGGTTCAGCCTGGAGAAGGGAAGGCTCCAGGGAGACCTCATTTCAGCCTTCCAGTACTTAAAAAGGGTGCATAGAAATAGGGAGAGCTACTTTTTACATGGGCAGATAGTCACAGGACAAGGGGGATATGTTTTAAATCAAAAGAGGAGAGATGTAGATTTGATATTGGGAAGAAACCCTTTAATATGAGGGTGGCAAGGCCCTGGCACAGGTTGCCCAGAGAAGCTGTGGCTGCCCCATCCCTGGAAGTGCTCAAGGCCATGTATTGCTCAGGGGCTCTGAGCAGCCTGGGATAGTGGAAGGTGTCCCTGCCCATGGCAGGGGTTGGAACAAGATGATCCTTAATACCCCTTCCAACCCAAACCATTCTGTGATGAAGGTGTATAAAATGCTGCAGTTCTAACTCCACAGCATGTGCTCCTTGCCTTCAGAGGAGGTGCTTTGTTTCACTTGACATAAGAGAAAATAGAAGCTAAACCAGCTTTCAGGCCAGGCATGCCCTGGCCACGGAGCTAACTGGGATAATTAGTTCAGATGTAATTATAAAAGCTTTTACTGCTTTTACTTTCTGTTTGAGATCAGAGGTTGGTACTTGTGACTATGGAGCCACTCTAGCACAAAGAAATCACTGTAGAAGAATAGAGAGGGAGCCACAATGGTTTGTCTTTCTCAGGTTTTTTCCAGGTAGGGTTTGTGGGTCATGGTTGAAGCCAGAGAGATAAAAGTGGTGAATCAGATTCTTCCGTCCTTTTCACAGACATATCCCAAATGTGCATTCCCTAGTGCTTTGTCATGTCTAAACTTCAAATGCTATAGTGGATGGGAAATTCCACTATATCCTTTGGGAAACTGTCCAACAATCCTGAGGTGGCTTTTTTTATTTCTTTCCCCCTCCCTAAAAGAGCAGACTAAGTGATGATGTAGTTTATAGTCTGTAGATTAGTCCACACACACCAGAGCTACTCCTCTCAACCCGTGTGGTTTACAGCCTTCAAATACCTTGTGTCTTGTGTCATGTCCTAGTTACCTGTTAATCAAATTCTTATGTTCCTATGTCTCGTTAATTAATTTCTGTGATAATTTGCAGTGAGGTCCAGACCTATACAGAGATCTGTAAAGAGAGCCATCAGCTCCAAAGACCAGGCAAAATCAAAGAGGACTTTTAAACTCAGCTATACGAGGCCAGGAATATCTTTCCATCACGCCCCATGAAAATCAATGGAGATTTTTGAAAATATTCTTGGTCTCTGGGTGCCTTCTGGTCCCCCTTTTTGGGTCTGAGATAACCAGCCACGGCCAACACTTTTCATAAGTTGCCATCTGTGGCCATTGCAGAGAGCTCAGCACCTCTGCTCTTCAACCAAAGTCACTTTCTGCATCTGCATGTGAAACTAAAAAGACACCAGTGGGGTTATTTTGGTGTTACTCTCATACTGTAAGCTTACATGTGGTGGTTGCCTATTCTCTGTGTTTGTTTCCCAGCTCTTATTACCCATTAGGTATATGGTGTTGGGTTTGCTTTTTTTTTGTTGTTTTTGTTTTTATCAGCTGCAGTAGAAACAATGGATTAGATCCATCGTATCCATCGGTTGTGAAATAGTAACAGAAAAATGCATTTTTCTTCAGCAGGATGTGTCACTGATGGAGTCTGAAGAAACCAGTGAGGGAGGTACCACTCCCCCAGGAGCCAGCAGCATCCCTGGGGAAGCCTGGGATTCGTCAGCCGTGGAAGGAGAGCATCATGCCACTCACACAGCAGCTGAAATGAGCACCAGCCCATCCAACTCTGCAAAGGGAGCAGAGCTCAGCACAGCCAAGGACTGCCTTACTACTCCAGGGAAAGCAGCAGAGATGCTGGGCAGACCCTCCAGCTCTATGCAAAAAGTGCCAGCAGGACTGGAACAAGGCCGAGGGGATACAGAGCCTCCAAAAGGACTCTCAGAACTGGAAGGAGAAATGCTTTTAGAGGAGGGTGGACTGGATTATTCTCTGAAACTGAGGCAACTGGAACTGGTTGACTTGGAAAGCAACCAGGACCCTTCCTTTCACAGCAGAGTCCAGGATGAGCCAGCCCCTGGCAGCCCCATCCTGCAGGCTGTGAACCTCAGCACTGAGTTTCCTCAGTGCCAGGCAGAACTGGCTTTTCATGGCTCAGACCCTCAGGCTCAGCAAACGAAATCCCCTTTGCCTGATGCCCTTTCCTCTCAGAGAGAGACACTTAAGTGCTTTTTGGTGTGTAAAACTGTTTCAGAAGGGCATTATAAAGCTGAACCCTTTCTGGATAACGTCTCCAAGGATTCTTTGCAGGAGGTTGATGCTGGTGCAGAGCAGGAGCAAAGCACCAAAAACTTGGCACCAGTACCTGATGAGCAGCCTACCTCAGAGAGAGCAGCAGAAGACACAGCTAAACCTTTCACTTCTGAAAATGTTCAGGACAGCTTAAGAGCACCCCAGGGTTTGCAAGAGAATACAGAAACTTCCTCTTCCCATCAGTTGTCTTCCACTTTAACACATGACAACCAAATGAGTTCACTACAAGCAGAAGGAAACACCTCAGCTGGTGAAACAAGGAATATCAGCATAGTCAAAGACCAGGGAATGGTTCCTAAAGAGAACTCCTCTGCTTCCAAATGCCTTCATCTAGAAGATGATCACAGAAAAACTGAGGGCAGACCTGCTCCTTCAGCAGAGAGTGCTTTCCAAGGAGAGAGTACTGCTAAAGGGACAGAGGAAGTGAATGCTTCACAGCATAAGGAGCCAGCCTGGGAGGAGGCAGCGTCTGAACTTCAGCCAGAAGAGGAGGAGGGAGAGTGCAAAGAGCAGAATCTGCCGGAAGAAGGCAAACCTTTGGAGCTCAAAGATCAGAAAAACAAGGAACAAAATGAGCAGGAACAACTGCAGAGGGAAGAGCTCAAAGTAGAGGCTCTATCATCATCTTTTGGGTCAGAGATGCCTTCTGTTCCCAGGCATAATGTGGATATGTGTGGTTTGGAGTGTGCTTCTTTGTCTGAGCAAACAGGATCAGCATTTCCTCCTGGGGAACCTGTCTCTGTGGAGCAGCATCCTGGTGAGGACGTGCCGCTGAAAGCTCATGTCACAGAAGTGGGTTTTGGATGTCAGCCACCTGCTGTTGGCCCTCTGTCCTCAAATAACCTGAACCCAGAGGGGGAAACTCCACACATGTGCCATGTCTCTGATCAGGCAGAAGACCTGGAGGACTCTGGCCGCTTTTCCATCAGTGGTCAGGATATTGGAGAAGCTCACTGGGATTATAAGACACGACTGGGCAGGAAGAATGAGCACAGTGATGGTCATGGAAAAGTTGTGCACAGTTTTGATAAAAGAGATGCATCACTCTGTGGAGGGGTGACACCTTTTAGCGCAGAGAGCCAAGAGGCTTTTGTTCCAGCACACCCTTCCTCTGGTACCAGTAACTTGGAGCCACCTGATCCCATAGATCTTCATCCCATTACAGGAAAAGCTGAGCTTTGGGACTTCATTCCAGCTTCCCCCTCAGAGCTCACCTCCGCGGCATCAGCGTCTGGTCCAGAGCAGGAGGGTGCCAGAATAGCCTCTGTGACCCCTGAGCACGGTGCTGGCACCAGCCTGAACGAGCTGCCAGACTCTGCAGGGAAGCCACCCAACCAAGCTGCTCCTGCACGAGGGTGGGACCCAACATCAGCAGAAACTGCTGTTGTAAGGACAGATGCAGGGGAGGCCAAGACTTCCCATGAACTCCTTACTTCTGAGGAAGGCTTTCATGAGGACCCTAGTGGCCCATCTTCTTTCTCTGTGATGTATACAAGCACCCTTCCTCTACAAGGGAGCTTTCCAGGGGATAGGAGGTCTGTGGCTAGTACTGCAGGGCCTCTGGAAGCATCCCAAACACCAGGAAGGACTTCAACTCCCCTGAGCCACCCAGAGACAATTCAGCAAAACTCTCCCCCAAGAAGTGCCATTATCCAAAGAAAAGAAACGGGAGCAAATGTGGATTATAACGCACAAGTGCCATTATTTGATGAGCCTGACTGCAGTTTATACCAAAAAGAGCCTGGATGCAGAATTTCCAGTGTCCTGAGCACCCTAACTTGGCCCTCTGAAGATGATACAGTGCTTGCTGTGAACCAGCAAGGACAACCTCTGTCCCCTGTGTCCCACTCAAGCCTACCTCTGGTATCTGAGCCTGATGCCAAACAGCTTCCTTATCCTCCTTCCCACATCCAAAGGCCCAGTCCAGCTCAGGCCCCTGAACCCCATGCAAATGACCTTGTTCCACCTCCAGCCCCCGAAGGTTACCAGCCTCTGGCTCCTGGGCCACACTCCAGGCCCCCCCTCAGCTGTGGGATGGGTGATGGTAAGCTGGGAGCCATTCACTCTGCTCCAAGCCATCCTCTCCGGACTGTCACCTCTGCATCTCATTCCAGCTCTGTGGCCTCTGCTTCTGATAGAGAAAGTCTAGCAGAGAGAGATGACCTTGTTGCAGTGACTGGAGAGTGGGATCTTGGTGACTCAGGTCCCCATGATACAGAGACTTCTGATGACTCCGGGGTCAGTTTGCTGACCAAAAGTTTTTCGGCTCTTGGAAATGAAATGTTGGTTGGTTCTTCTGACACCAGCCCTCAAACAGCGGATCACCACATGGATATAGAGAGTGGAAAATCCTCACCTGACCACCATTCTTGGCCCTCGTTGGAAGGCCTGATAGCATCCCCAGACTCCAAGAGCAGAGACTCTGCACAGCTCCTTCCAATGCTTGCATTCACCAATCCAATCCACTTCCTGCAGCTCAGCCCCCCATCGCCGCCAACCACCAGGACATCCTGCCAGGACGAGGAGCTGCCATGGGAGCAGCCCACAGGCAGCTTGGGTGTGGACACAAAGAGCATCCAGGCTCCACTGGCAGTCACAGAGAAAACAGAAGGTGAGAGGAGGGTCAGGCAAAGGCTGGAAGGAGGAGAACACCAGCCAATGGAAGAAAAGGCCAAACATGCACCCTTGGAAAAATCATCAAGTTGGCCACACAAAAAAAATCCTGGGGTAGCTGTGCAGGAGCCAGCAGGCAATCAAGAAAACCCAATTAAAAGCCGAGTGAAAAGCAAGGACTGGCACCGTCAGGGCCTGAAGAGGATGTCAGTACCACCAGACATCTTGCAGCGTGAGTCCTCTCTTCCATTTCCCTTCCTCCTTCCCCCCTCCAACTTAGTGCAGTTGTCAAGAAGCAGGATTAAATTGAATAGACAATGTGATGGAGAGGCATGAGAGCTGAGAATTCTTGGGCCTTTCTGTTGATATTCCTTGCTCCAGCCCCCTCTTGTCTTGCCCCAAGCTTCCCTTTCCAGCTGTCCCCTCCTTCCTCTCTGCTGCCCTGGGTATCCTGCTTGTTCCCTGGGGCTCAGTGCCCCCATTCCACACTAATACCTGCAACAATAAACTTATTTCATGGATCCCCGAGGCAGTAAGGAAGAGCCATGCACACACCCTCAGTGGCCCATATCTCTTATCAGTTGTTTATTTGCTGCCTCCCTTGTTTTGCAACTGGCACTTTTAGGTTCCCACTTGACCTTCTAAAAAAGATGATTTTCCTGGGAGCGCAGGATTTGAGTGTACAGATAAGAATGCAAATTTGTCAAACCCAAGGTCCCAGCTTGCACAGAAGTCAAATCACTGATGTCACAAGTGGAAAACACACATCTTCTGTAATGCAGCTTGTTCAGCAGTACTTGCTATCAGGATGTATGTCTGTCCTTTACTATATCTTACATGAACTTTAAATAATTGCTTCTTTTTAGCTCTTACTTTATTTTTGAAGCTCTGAAACATGCTGGATTTTTGGCACAGAGGAAAAGGAGGGGGATGTGGAGGGATGTAAAAGGTTTGGCAGAACTTGAATCAAGATTTGTTCATAGGTTTGACCTGTAATTTCTTGATTCCAAATTTTAAAATATTTGAGGCAATAATACTGCCTTTCCCCTTACTCTTAACTGCAGCTCAGTCTTTGGGCTTTCTTCCTTTTTCTGCTTCCAGTTATTTCAGATTTAGAATTTCTTCACACCTTATTTGCTTAAACCTCTCACAGACCAAAAGGATTTCTCCTTTTTTACACTTTGGCTCCACTGATCTCCCGATGCCTGGCCCTAGCAGCTGAAAGTGTAAGGACAGCACCAAACAGGGCACACAGGCAGGGTCTTTGCTTGCATAACTGAAGAGGGAAGCTCTCAGAGTTACTGTCACTGCCTAAAATGTCAGCCTTTTGCTTTGTGTGAAAAGCAAATGTGGCTAACAGATGTAAAGTGTAAGTAATGTCAAGGATTATTAAAACTAGAATGTTTCTGACCCAGAAATAAATGTCACGAGGGCACCTCTACTCCAACTTGACTGCCATTTAGGTGGGGTATAGGTAAGTGGTATCTGTGTATCATTTGGATTGTAGATTAAGTCTAAAAATGGACTGATGTGTTTACTTTCCAATTGTCTTCTATGCAGAGGTTTCTTCTGTTCCTTCAGAGGAAGAAGCTCACAAGGCACACAGGCAGCCACCAGTCAGCTCAGAAACAGTTATGATGCGGTGAGTCTCTCAAAGACCCTTAGACCTTGCCCCAGTCCCTGTGCAGCACAGACACCTCCATTGTTTCTGAGTTACCAAAGATGATGAAAAGGAGTGGAAAACTTTAGTTAAATGCCCTAGGCCCCTCTTTCAGTCTTTGCTCTCTTGAAGAGGACTCTACTGCAACAGAGGTATTTCTGTGCCTTCAGGACAGCCTTTCCATTAAGCCAAATTTTGCCCTTTGTGTCAAGTAAAGCTTATGGAGTTTGAGCTTGTTGGAAAAGGAAAGGTCCCTGTTGTGACAGAGCAGTTTCTAAGGCTTGGATAGGCCATCTCTGGGGCTGTGCCCTTCATTCACTCTGTGTTTTGAAATCCTTATTCCCTGGCAGAGAGAAGAAACCTGCAGACACAAAAACAGAGAACTTCAAGCGCCGGCACTCCAAACTGATCAACTCCTGTAAGTACCTCCTGCCTGGGGTGCTGTGGCAGTCCCTCTCTGCCAGCATCTCTCACCTTTGCAGTGACAACAAAGGAGAGGGACTCCTGCCACATGGTGGTTGTGAGGACGTAGTGGTAGGGAGCAGGTAAAGCAGCTGGGATCTTGCAGTACACTTGGGCAGCTGGGGAGCTTTGCCTGAATTTGGCTGTCCCAATCCAGGGCAGTTTTCTCCAGGCTGAAGCCGAGGGTGAGTTGCTACTACAGAAAAAATAAATGTGTGTGTCTTTCTCCACAGCAAGATTGCTGTATCAGGAGTACAGTGATGTGGCTCTGAACAAGGCCATCCAAAGCCAGAAGAGAGTGGATTATCCAGAGGACATAGAGTCAAGTTTCCCAAGTTCCCCAAGGCTACGGAGGAAAGTGCTGTCTCCCCAGGAATCATATTTGCAACGCCTGTCAGTCTCATCTAATGCATCCCTCTGGCAGGACATCCCTGTGATACGGGGCAGCAGAATGCTGCTCAACATGTCCCGTGAGGAGCAGAGGCTGCAAGAGGTAAGGGGCAGATGTGACACGGTAAATGGGTGGTCTGCTGTCAAGAAAGAGTCTCTGGACAAGGGGTTAAAGCAGAGAGCAAAAACTGTGAGGAGGGAATGCAGGTGGTTGAGGCAGAGGTCACTTCTACCCCTGCAAGCAGCATGGGGTGCGAAGTAGAGCAATGCTGAAGAATTTTAGAGAAAAACAGCACTTGAAGGATGGACTCTGCACCATATCAATAATTCCAAGAGAACAGACATGGGGAAAAGTGGGAACAAGATAAGGAGTTTTGAGTAAGCTCAATGCAAGAGGGTGTATAAAACTAAGACTTGCAGCATTCTCCCACACATAAGCTTGTGAGAGATGCTAATAAAACCACAGTAAATTGTATTTTCTGTGGTAGAGTATGAGTTTAGCAAATTGACCTGAGTGAGCTGCAGGGCTGAGAGGAGACAGGGAGATGTATGGATTCAGCACAGTGGTACAGAGAAACTGGGTAAGGAAAATAAGAGAATCTGAGAAGTGGACAGTAGGACCCAGAGAAAGAGGTGAAAACAACAGCATGGGAAACGTGATGAAGGAGAAGAATCTGTGTGGTACAGATGCTGGACTTCATGGGAGCTTGTAAAATGGGGAACCTTGTGAAAGTTGTGTTGAGGGGAAATAAAAAGTAAAATGACAGCAAGTAGCTATTCTTAAGTCATATCACAAGTCTGTTTTTTAAACAAAGTCTGTAATAGCATGCTTGCCCTTCATTTCTAAAGCCTCTCTTCTGTAGTTACACATTCCTTGCATCATGTACTGGGAGGTTCTCTTGCTTTGCCCTGTCTCCTCTCCGTAAGTTTCCTCACAGACTCGTGCAGGGTACTGATGCTGTGCTCCCTTGTTTTCTCTCCCAAGGCCAAGTTTGAGTTGATAATATCTGAGGCTTCCTACCTGCGCAGTTTGAACGTGGCAGTGGATCACTTCCAGCGCTCGGCAGAGCTCCAGGCGATGCTCACCAACCAGGAGCGCCAGTGGCTCTTCTCCCGCCTGGCCGACGTGCGCGATGTCAGCGCCAGGTGAGACGGGGCCCTCTGCTCCCAGGCCTAGCAGGCACCTGGTGCTTCCATCAGGAACATTCCTCGCTGCTCTTCGGCGCGTTCACAGGGCAGATACAGCACCAACACCGCCTGGAAAGGAATATTCGCCTTTTTAGGTGACAGGGCAGGGTAAATTCTGCTGTTAAGTCCCAGATATTATGCCTCAGTTGTGCGCAGGGGATCAAACGTTGCAAATGGTAACGTAGCCTTGTGCCACTGCTTTCAACTGCAATTAAACTTGACTAACTAGACCCCAACCCAAACCAGCTCCTGCTAAATACAAGACAAAAAGGGCAGCTGCATCCTGACAAAAAGCAGGGGGAGAAAAGGGAAAAAAGTAAGTTACAACCATCACTTGACAGAAACTAATGTGAATCAATGGAGCGTAATTCATGAAATGTGGACATGAGCCCACATGCAGGGAATCCTGTATGTTGTAGGATTGTGTTCTGCTTTTCCTCCTGCAAGGCTTGACTATGTAAATCACTAAGCTGGTAAGGTTTGCTGCTACCTTTTCCATTTCTGCCAGCAGGATTATTCTGGTGAGGTCTTAGTTTTCAGCTGTTTCTTGACCATGCCTGTGGAAGCATGACCTCTCAAGGAAGAGGCCTTTTGTCTCTGCTTTTTCCTTGCTGATATCAAGCCCTAAATTGCCGTTGTCGAGACATTAGACTCTCTCTAGAACTAAAGAGCTGTCTCTTCCTTATCTGTGGGCTGTCGGGGTTTTAGAAGACTAGATGACCCTGATAGTTCCCTCTCCTTTTATGGCACCACATCCATGTGCTGCAGCTTCCTCTTTGACTTGGAGGAGAAATTTGAAGAGGACATGTTCAACTTCGATGTGTGTGACGTGGCTCTGAAACACGCCCCCGCCTTCCGCCGGGTGTATCTGCCATATGTGACAAACCAGACATACCAGGAGCAAACCTTCCAGAGGTTACTGTAAGTTTTTCTCATTTGCTGCACCCTTCTCCCCCTTACTTCCATGAATATTGACTCCTTCAAACGATGGGGAATGCTGCAGGAATGGGCTGTTGAGCAGTGCTCTCACTACGCCCCCAGAAGAACCTTCCTCAGTTCAGTGGCATTTGGGACAGCAGGACAGAGCTCCTGCAGGCTTCTCTCCCATAGCATTGGAGAGGAAAAGAATACCTACTATCTGATCTTGTTGCAGGCTGTTCTGTGTCTGCCCTCTACTGAAGAGAGCAAAAATGACCATCCTGGATAATGTTTTTCAGTGTTTTGATCACTGAGAAGCAGAGTGCAAACCACTGTCCCCATGGAAGGAGCACTGCTGATAGAGGCAGTTGAAATGTTGATGTTACTTCTGGCTTTTACTCCACAGGGCTGTGGAAAGAGGAGAGAGATAATAACAGCTGTACTGCCATCCTGTAGCTGTTAGAAACCCATAGTTGCTCTTCAGCAGCAGAATGGTGCAGTTTCTTTACACCTCTTGCCCCAGGGACAAAACCTGACTGTTGGAAGTACTCCAACATTCCCTGAAATCTGATACTAGGAAGGTTATTTATTTACTCTGATGTTTGGATGTCTTTTTTTTCTTTGCCACTCCCACAGAAATGGAAATGCAGGGTTCCAGCAAGTCCTGGAGAGACTGGAAAGTGATCCAGTGTGCCAGCGCCTCTCACTTAAATCCTTCCTCATCCTCCCCTTCCAGCGCATCACTCGACTCAAACTCCTCCTACAGGTAACTGGTGATTTTCTGCCTTCCCTCAAGTTTCCCTCAAGCTGTGTCTAGGAGCAGCTGAGGGAGCTGTGGGGGCTCAGCCTGGAGCAAAGGAGGCTCAGGGGGGCCCTTCTGGCTCTGCACAACTCCTGCCAGGAGGGGACAGCCGGGGGGGTCGGGCTCTGGGAACAGGGACAGGACAGGACAGGAGGGAATGGCCTCAAGCTGGGAAGGTTCAGCTTGGACATCAGGAAGAATTTTTCCCAGAAGGGGTTGGCAGGCATTGGAAGGGGCTGCCCAGGGACACGATGGAGAGTCCCCATCCCTGGAGGTGTTCAGGAAATGATGGATGTGGCACTGCGTGAGGCAGTGCTGTTTGTGAATCATTTAGGGCTTTGTTGTGACACTACTTTAATTGTACTCCAATAAAGAATTTATGAGTCTTCTCAGAACATGCTGTTTTACATTTTATATTGAACTTTTTGGCCTCCTGCTAGGAAAACAAAGCAAGGGTTCCTTGGCTGCCCTCTGGAAGGCAGCCTGTGTCTACTCTTTGCCTGCAACGTTGACTAATAAGGAGCCATCCAGACAGGGAACCAGCCAGTCCCTAAAAAATTAATTTTTAGGTCTTTCTATGAAATTCTTCTTTTTTTATTATTTGAGCCTTTTCTAAACAGGAAAAAAGGACAGTTTTATTCTGTTCATACATCTGTTTGTGTTTTAGCTAGTGGTTGCTTCTTATGCCATGTAACTTTTTTGTGATAATTAATACAATTTAGATTTACAGGAACGCCCTGGTCAGTGTGACTTATCAGTGACGTTCTGCATCTCAGATTTTTGGCCGCCTTGTTTCCACATGTCATCAGCTACTTCTGCTTTGTTATTTATCCTACTCTTCAGAGGTGGTAATGTCCACCTTTCCCTGTTTGTATCATGAAAATCATCTTTTCTCACACAGAATATCCTGAAAAGAACTCATCCCCAGTCTGAGGAGGAAGTGCAAGCAACGCAGGCCTATGATGCACTTGAAAAGGTAAAGCTGCCTACCCTTTCTGCAGCCTTACCTTTGTCTCTAATTAATCATCAATTCCCACCCTCGCCCCTACAAGAAAATCTTGCTTTAAAAAAACCCACAGCGTTACTCTATTGCATCCCTTTCTCTTACCCTGTTTATCGTAGAGACAGGGTTTAAAGTTTTCTGGGACAAATAGTTGTCTACAATTTGTACAGCCTCATAAGGTGGATTGTTCTGTCTATTAATGATTTGACCTTCCAGAGCCACTAGGATGGTGAAAGGCCTGGAGGTGAAGCCACATGAGGAGTGGCTGATGTCACTTGGTCTGTTCAGCTGGAGAAGAGATGAGATCAGAGCTCACAGCAGCTCTGCAGCTTCCTCACCAGGGAAGAGGAGGGGCAGGCCCTGAGCTCTGCTCTGTGTGACCAGGGACGGGACCAGGGAACGGCTGGAGCTGTGTCAGGGCAGGGTCAGACTGGATATCAGGGCAAGGTTCTTCCCCCAGAGGGTGTGGGGCACTGCCCAGGCTCCCCAGGGAATGGTCACGGCCCCGAGGCTGCCAGAGCTGCAGGAGCGTTTGGACAGCGCTCTCAGGGATGCGCAGGGGGACATTGTTGGGGGGTCTGGGCAGGGCCAGGAGCTGGACTTGATCCTTGTGGGTCCCTTCCAACTCAGGATATTCTCTGATTGTAACATATACTTCCCTTGCAGCGGGATTCCTAAGGAATTGTCACTTTTGCTGACTCCTGAGGGGCTCCTGGGAGTAGTGCTGATCTCACCAGGCAGTTCTGCTCCCACCTCACTGCTCATCTGCTTTCTTCTGCAGCTCATCAAGGATTGCAATGAGAATGTCCAGCGCATGAAGAGCACTGAAGAGCTGATCTACCTCAGCCAGAAGATTGAATTTGAGTGTAAGGTGAGCTCATCCATTCCCTGGGCCTTGCTCCAGCCTAGTGTATTTTCTGTCTTTCCCCACAAAGCCACTTTTTGTTCTCCTCTCCAATATACACAGAGCTGTTGAACCAGAACGTCATCCACAGGCCAGCTCTTCATCAGTGCTTCCCTTGCCCAGTCATTCATGTCAGCCTTCACATGAAGGTGTCTGCCATGACTTATATCTCTCCAGCTGGAGAACGGAAAGCACAATTCCTCAAAAGAAAGGCAAAAATACAAATCCAAAACTCACAGGGACCCGTTTTCTTGTGCATAAATATTTATTTTTGTCTTGCAGATATTCCCACTCATCTCACAGTCGAGACGACTTGTGAAGTGTGGTGAGTTGTCAGCCCTGGACTTCAACAACCTGAGTCCAAAATGGAAAGTCACCACCCGGCCCATCTACCTGCACCTTTTCAATGACTGTCTGCTCCTGTCTCGGCCCAAGGAGTGAGTGCTTCAACACAATTCTTGCTGCCCCTTCTAAAATACCTGTCTCTTTCGGGGTCTGTGCTTTGGTGACAGAGTCCTTTCCCTCTGCCTGCCAGCAAGTGGCAGCCTTTGTCAAGTCGCCCTCCTGTCCTGACCTGATGTGAGTATCATGCAAGTATGTGGAAATTGATAGTCCCAACTCTTAATTACATATCACAATATAAAAACATACCTTTGTTATCCCTAGCACTCTTCTGTTCTGCCTTTGCATCTCTACAATGTGAAACTCCTGAACAATAACCATTTATTCTAGTTTTACTTGGTAAATAATTTCTTCCTAAAGCACAGGATGAGGACTAGGGACTGTGCAAATCACTGGTTTGTCAAGAGAGTCGTTGGTTAATTGTGTTGGGGTTCTGAGGGTGGTGGGTTTGTTTTTAAGCAGTAAGCTACCAGATAAAATTCTGACAGGACAGAGCTTAGTATTTCCACCCTTTTCATTAAATCCCTTCTCTCTCTTCTTTGGCCTTCTGAGACTTCTAACGAGCACTGCTTAGGATGTCTGAAGCAGATAAGACTCATTAAAGCTTTTTGCTTTCCTGCAGACTACGTGAACTCGCTTTGTAACCCTCATCACCTTAAAGCTCACCCCTTGTTGTGTTGTTCCTCCTCACCTGCAGGGGTGGACGCTTCGTTGTGTTTGACCACGCTGCTTTCTCGTACGTGCGTGGGGAGAAGTGTGAGATGAAACTCCATGGGGCAAACAAGAATCTGTTCCGTCTCTTTCTGCTTCAGAATAACCAGGGAAAAAGAGTGGAGTTCTTGTTTCGGACAGAGACACAGTAAGAGCTCAAGTTTACCCTTGGTATATCCCGTTACCATGGCCAGACACCTCCTAATAGCCTGCTGGTTGTCCCTCAGCTACTCAAATGCTGAAATACCAAATGCAGCTGAGCTGCTGAGCAGAAGTCTTGAAAAGCATCCTCTTGCTATAACTGTTTCCTTGTGAACCACTTTCCTTCTCTCTCATCATAGCTGCTCATACAATTCTACCACATTGTCATACATCAGCCTCCAGAAATGGGAATTTTTGCCTTTTCCCACTTCCTTTCTCTGCTTCCCTTTGTGTGAGCTAGCATCCCCCCACCCCACTCCATTTCAGTCACCTGCTGTCCCTCACACTGAGTCTGACTCTACCCTGTGCTGTTTTCCAGCAGTGAGAAGCTGAGGTGGATCTCTGCTTTGGCTCCTCCGCGGGGAGAACCGGATCTCCTGGAATGCCCTGGTGAGACTGCTCTGCTGCTGCAGCAGTGAGGGTGGGCTGGCTCACAGCAGCCACGGGCACTGGGAGGTGGGACACCCCAGAGGGACTCCAAGGCAGAATACTCTGGGTTTTGTAGATAAAGATCATACTCATGGGCTTTCCCTCAGTGCCAGGTGCTGCCAGTTATTTTGCCTATTTTAAATCCTTGTTTTAGATGAAGACCTGTACTGTCCCTTCCAGTTCTCTGCTTTTTATTTGGGCAGCTCCTTATTCTCTACCTCATCTGGAGCTGATGCCCACAGGTTCGCTGTTGCTTTCCAGTATATCAATGTGATCTTTCCTCCCCTTCAGATGCACCACAGGTTCAGTGCATAAAGACTTACAAGGCTCGGGAAAATGATGAGCTGGCTTTGGAGAAGGCAGATATCATCATGGTTATGCAGAACAGCAATGATGGTGAGCAGAATGAACAATGCCTGTCTTAAACTGTAGCACTGAGAGGACAAAGGGATTCTTCATCTTCTTTAGGACGCTTTATTTGGAACCTGAATGGGGATCTTTTCCTTGCTCTTAGGGTCCTTTGGGAGGGGGTTTTTTTTTGGGGAACAGTGTAAAAAACAGTAACTTTTGCCTCATACTGTGCTTCTCCCCACACCACAGGGTGGATGGAAGGAGTAAAACTCTCTGACCGGGAGAGAGGCTGGTTCCCTGCAGAACACGTGGAAAACATCTCCAGCAAACACGTGCGGCAGAAGAACTTGAAGGAGGAGCAACGGGTGAAGTATGCCAAGCAGAAGGTCTTCTGCAAGAAATAAGACTCTGTTTGGACCTGTACAGTCTCCCTGCCATGGGGAAAGCATGGCTTTTCTATTGTGCCTCAGAAGAAGTGCCTCTGCGAAGAGCATAATACACAGCACTTTGACAGGACCAGGTGCTTTTTGCCAAAGAAAGCGGGAATTCAATCAGGAAAAACTTCCTCTGTGTCAGCAGGACTGTGGCAGCAAGAGGAGGAATAAAGACTGCATGCATTGCTTGCTTTGTGGTAGTAGGGAGGGACTTAAATCAGACAGAGGTCTGGGGTCTGGACTTCTGAAAACATATTCCTGGTTTTGCCACTGACAAGTTGTGGGACCTTATGCAAGTCACTTCGGAGTTCTGCCTCAGTTTTGCCATCCTCAAAATGGGGGCAAACTTACCTACCTCACTGCATGTTGTGAGGCTAAATTCACTAGTATTAACAGCCTGAGAGCTTCGAGTTCCTGAGAGGGAAGGTGCTAAGTGCAAAGCACTACAGAGCTGAGGAGAATATTCCGTTTGAATATCCTCTGGATACCTTCATGGCGATCTCCATAGTGTAATTTCCACTTAGGGCAATTTGTGTATTAGATCATGCAAGTCTACTGGGGTTTAGATAAGCAAATATTTCATTGTACCCAAATGCTGTTAAGGGTCCTTGACAGCATTACGAATTCCACTGGAATTAAGCAGAGTTTTCAGAAGCCACTGTGAGGTTTTCCCCCACATAAGAGGTATCATGCTGTGGAATCTGCTTCACAAAGGTCACCTCTCTTCTGAACAAGCATCCCACTAAGCCATCTGAACTGACTTTTTTTTTTTTTTTACTCTGCCTCCCCCTGGAAGTAGACCAGTGACTTTTGACAAAGATTTGTATTTCGTGTTGGTACACACCCCATACAGAATAACCAAGACTAGGCACATGCAATGAAGTGGCACTTTACTGCTGCTCTTACTCTGATTGCTGATGTGGTATTGCATGCACCATTTTGCACACTTACGGAGAACACTGAGATATTTAGCCACTGTAGATAAAGTCAGAATATGCACCAGGGTCTTTGTTCTTTTTAAGAACTCTCTGGTTTTAAGTCCAGTTTACATGCATTTGTGCAGAACCTGTCTGTTTGAGGATATGCCTTCAACTGTAAAATACTGTTTCTGTGTTAAAGTGTTCAGCTCAGTCAATGCAAGATCAAGTTTAAGAATCAATACACCAAAGAAACCACGTGTAGCCTCTTGCATTTAATATATTTGAAGAATTAGTTACCTTCCTATCTCCAGCTTTCTGCCTCTGTAACATTCTGCCTTTAAATCCCATTTACATTGTATCTAGAATAGCTTATTACCACCTATTTATATCAATAATTTTAGCTGGATTAAAAGAAAAAAAAAAAAAGAGTTGCTTTTAGTCCTAATAAACTCATGCACTTCTCCAGTTAAAAAACTTTCTGCTTGCCTTGTTACTTAGGTTTTCCTCTCAAATGTAAGTAATTCAATTTACTGAATATACATTCAGTAATTTTTTGCTATAACTTTCTAAGCGACTGTTAAGTACAAACAGCTCTCTTTAGCAGAGGCAGTGTGGAAAGCTGGGTTTATCCAACCTTCAGGTTCTTCAGTGTCATCCCCAACCCTGATGCTGCAGGTTCCACAGTGGTGTTAGTCATCCATAACTGAAGGTAAGCTGAAGGGAAGAACTACAGAAAATGGGAGTTTGGCCCATTAGAGCAGAAAGACAGGACTCAGTTACTCAACTTTTAATCTATGGTCCAGACAACAATCTGCTAACACCTTCTTTCCCCCCCAGAAGGACTGGAGCTGGTCCTGAGCTAAGAGCCAAAGCAGAGCTCTACCTCAGACTCACACAAGACCCAGCATGTCCAGATATCCCAAACTCCTGCTTGTCCCAGACTCTCATGAATTTATGCAGTTCCCAAGTCCCCAGGACTGTCAGTGTCTCAGGTGGGACACAGAACACTGCCATGGGATCAGTTCAGCACGTCTGTGTAAGGTCACCTCACACAGGCAGTTGAGGCACCCCACACCCACTTCAGCTTCATCCAGGAGGAGCCAGTCATACATATTCCCATTCTAAATTAGAAGTCATCTTGTTCTACACCTCAAGTCGAGAGTTCTTTACTCTTTCAACTTCTGCTTTTGAAAGCAAGCAGGAAGATTGTTCATTAGAGCCTCCCAAAGTGGTTTCTATGCTAAATTCCATATGCTGTTAAAATGCCACCTGACATAGGAAACTTCAAGGGTACTGTTGGCATGATTGACAGAACTTCTATACTCTTTTTAACTAGCTGGATCAAAGGTTAACTTGTCCCTGTCACAGGTACAGCCTTTATTTCCTGAGGTCAGGCCCCTCTGTATGTTGAGGAACATTTAGGTCAGCTTACACTTCTAGGAATAAGTGCTTATACCCCGGGTTACTTCGATTTCTTACAAGTGAGATAGGCCTCAACTTCTCACTATTTTGTTAAACTTTTAGTCCCAGCACCATCCTGCCACCAAAATCCATAAACAAATATACGCTGAAGTGCTTTTTGAAACTGACTGACATCTCTTTGATTTGTACAAACTTAATCAAACTAATACAATATCCCTCCCAACTGCACATTCACAAAGCAGGAGTCAAGTTAGCAGAGTGCCTATGACAGCCTTATGTCAGGATTTCTCCCCACATTAGCTAATGTGGATAACCTGATTTACCAGAAAATCAGTATCAAACTGAAGCACAGGATATGCAACGTGAATCCCAACACTTGCCTGCTATTCCCAAAGATTCTGTGAGAGGTGCCACTGTATCTTCCCCAGGAACCTGTGGAGACTGATACAAAGTGTGTCTGGACTAAAGAAATTCAGGATTTCTACACTGAAAAAAAGAAGTAACTAAAGACAACCCTCAGAGGGCAGTTCCACTAATTTCTTTCTGCGACAAGGACAGCATTGAAGTACAAGCATGAGATGTATTTAAAAAGTTTTGTTGAGAAGGTGAGAAAGTCATGGTGTATGTTTGAAAATCAAATGTTATGACTGCTGACATTTTTCATACAAAGGAATTTAAAATACATATAAGTATAAAGTAGTTCAATATATAAGTATATATATATAAATACAGACATATATGCATGGCTCAAAAAAGCCCCCAAAACTCCAAGTGCTGGAGACCTGTGTTGGTCCCTCATCAAGGAAAATAAATGAAAGCATTCTCCACAGTTCTTATTATTTTCACAAAAAAAAGGTGACATGGGGACTAGAGTTCAATAAATAAACACAACCTTGCTCAGAAAACAACTTTTAAAGCAGACAGTGATTTTTATATTCACACTTTTTTGACTATTGAAGAGGTCCCATGACCCTCCAAGATCGTTGTGTCTCGTTAGCTGAATGCTGTTAACAAATTAAATGCCATTTTAGCCCCAACTTCTCGCAGCTGATGGCTGAACCAGGTGCACTGTTAGACCAATTATACTGGCTCCAAAACGTTGGCACAGATGTTTCAGCTAATTTAACTTGATGAAATAACTCTCAGGTGAAAGCATGTACAGAAGCAAAGCCTTAAAAGCTAAAAGTGAACCTTAAAACAAAGACAGGAGGTTGGAGGAAACCCTCAGGAGGAGAACAGTGCTGTGCCAGCAACACATTGTGCCAGTCAATAAACATGAGGAGGATGAAGGATGTTCTATTTTGGTGTGTCAGAACACAAGCAAGTCTCATTCTCCATGCAAGCACTACCTGGATATGCTCTGTCAGGAGCCTTCTTTTTACTAAGAATTGTTAAGCACTGAAAGGACACAAATTACAGCGCCCAAAGGTCAGGAAGTGCCATTTGTTCCTTGCAGCTTTCCCAGCTGCTGAAGAACCAGCAGCTGCTGGACACCTGCAGCCAGAGCATGTTAAAAAACAAATGTCTTCCTGCCAGGCCACAGGAAAAGAACAGAATCACAGAATCCTTGTGCTGGGGAGGCACCTCTAGAGATGGTGACACAGGAACATGTCCAGATGAGTTTGGAATGTCCCCACAGAGGGACACTATTCCCTCCCTGGGCAGCTCTTCCAGGGCTCTGCCACCCTCTATGGAAAAAAGTTCTTCCTCATGTTGAGATAAAACTTTTTGAGTTATAGTTCATGGTCATTGCTCCTTGTCCTGTTGCTGGCCACCACTGAAAAGAGTCTGCCACCATCCTCATGTCACCCTTTAAAGACATTTATATGGATTATGAGATCTCCTCCCAGTCTCCCGTAGCCAGAACAGGCCCAGCCCCTGCTATCTCTCCTTATAACATTCCAGGGCCCTCATCATCTTTGTAACATTCCAGAGCCCTCATCATCTTTGTTTCCCTCCGCTGGGCCCTCTCCAGTAGCTCCTTGCCCTTCTCGTACTGTAGAGCCCAGAATCGGGTCTAGCTCTCCAGACAAGGTTGCCCTCCTCCACGGAAGGCGAATTTTCCAAGCCCAAGGTCCATACGGCGATATTTCAGCCAGCTCCTCACGGGGATCATAATTCCCGCTATCCTCACCGAGGCTGACCACTGGCGTTCGCTCGGTGGGGGAGCAGGGCCCAGCGTGGTCCCGGCTGTGCCCAGGTGCCCTTGATGAGGCGGCCGGGGCCGGGCAGGACGGGCCGCCGGGCGGGGCATTAACCGGACCGGGCCGGGCCGGGCCCGCCGCGGAGCCGGCATGGACGGGGCGGCCGAGCGGCGGCAGCCAGCGGAGCGGGTGGCCGGAGGGCTGGGAATGGGCTGTGGTAAGGATCTGGATGAGGGCAGGGGGGTGAGTGATGCCGGCTCGCTTTAATGACGGGGGGAGGCACCCGGCGATGAGCCTAATGAGCAGCCCCGGGGGAGGATAAGCGCTCCTCAGCGATGGTAGCGGGGCGCTCATTAGCGTCCCTCGGCCGTGTCCTGGCCCCGCGGCTGGCAGTGATGCATTCCGCGGCCCTCGTGTGCCCTGGCTTGTAAAAGCACCTGGCCGAGGGCAGGGAGTGTTTCCTTTGTGTCACCCCGAGGGGCTCCTGCTGCCTCGGGGTTTCTCCTTTGCACCTTCCCCCGCTCTCCAGTTTCCCCCTCCTTGTGTGGAGGGGGGACTGAACGCGTTTCTTATCCCCTGCCCTGTGTGTGTATGTTCCGGTGGTTTTGTACCAAATGCCCCAAACAACCCTAAAAACAAAAACCCTTGCAGTTCAAGTGGTTGGCTTATTCCAAGGAATGTCTAAAAGGAGATGGTGTGAGATGGAAAAGGGAAAAGCTTGGGTTCCTGCAAGTGCACCAGGTGTTTCTGCCTGTTCCTGATGTTCCCACTCGGTTAAAATCCCTGCTCCTTAACGTTCTGTGTTCCTAAAAGTGGGACAAAGGGATGTTCAGTCTCCGAATGACGGGAGAAAGAAGTGGTTTTAGAACTCCCTCTCTGTTACCAGGAAGGCCCATCTTTCTCTCCAAATTTGGTTTTCATTTCAGCTCTTTTCCTTGGCAGTCCCAAATGGTTGTGAGATCTTTCTGTTCTAGAAATAAAACACAGCAGTTTACTGTCACTTGGAGGACTATTTTTGTAAAGGTGTCCATTTCTGCTACAGATACAAGGCACCCACATGTGAGCTGGACACTTGTTTTGTGATGTAAACACATACTGGGGTTTGCATAGAAATAAGTAAAAACTCTGCTCAAATAATGTGAAAATGCTCTTTTTTTTTTTTTTTTTTTTTCTTTCCACATAACGAGTGAGACAAGCTCAGATGCAACCGAGAATGGTGGGAAAAAGGAATTATATAGACTAGAGACATCTGCCTCATTCCAGGATATTTCATCTCATTTTAACTGCATTGGAAACTTGCTGCTGCTTAACAGGATCAAATTATTATAGCTGCATAGTTTCCTGCTTCTGTTTCTTTCCCCTGCAACTAATTTGGTTCTCTTAATCCTGTAAAAAGCAAATTATATGCTCTTGGAGCAGCTTGCCATTCCCTCATACTTCTATGAAGTTTCTCTCGTCTGCTTGGAAATGTAGGGCTTCACCTTCATTAACAGTTGTTTCAGAAAGAGACATTGAGGCAGAAGCAAATCCTTTATTTTGGCATTGCACTAATGCATATCAAAAGCAGAGCACAGTGAAATGAAATTATTTTATCTTCTTCCTCAAAAAATTAAAGTATCAAGTTTCTCTGTTGTCACATGCTGTTAACATGCTGCCAACAGACTGCTCAAACTTTCTTCTCTCCAGACAGAGACAAATACATGGCTTTGGGTTTATTATTCTACTTCCTATTCTTATGAAATAATCACTTTTTTAAAAATTTCAAGTAGCAGAAATCAGACAGACTTACACATTCTGAGCCACTTGGGAGGTTTTTGAAACTTTTTATTTGGAAATGTATGTGCCAGCTTGGAAAGTATGAGGCTTCTGTATTCTGTTGCCTATTTTAATTATTTCTCTTGCTGTGTTCTTTCCGACCTGTCTTCTACTAGTCAGTCTCTCTTATTGTAACACAGTTTGTGTTTTTTCTTAAGCTAGTTTTTGTTAAACTAGTAAGACTTCTGTACCTAATCTTTTCCTTATCTCCCTATCTTGTAAGTCTGTTGTTCAGAAGTGTGGCTGAAGCTGCAGCAAAACAATCTAAGGCAGTTATTAGAAGTTTGTACTATTAATTTTTTTTTTTTGCTTGGCCAGCTTTGGTATGATAGAACTCTATAAAGTAAAAAAGTGATGACGTTTGTCAGGTAATCCCTGCTGATGCAGTAGACCAGAATTTTGCTTCTGTCTTTCTTTTGCTCATTTTGGTGACAGGATCTTGCCAGATCCTTGGTTTTTGTTCTGTTGCTTATTCCAGAGACCTGTGTTATCCCTGGGGCTGTTTTCCCACTACTGTACTTGTAATATGCAAGCTTCATGTGCCTGGAATTACCTTCTCCTGTGGTTTACAGTTTGCTTTTAAAATGAGGCTTTTGTCATCACACGTTTGAATAACTCCAAACTGACCATATCAGGTTCTTTGCTGTTGCTCTCCTGGCAGCACCCATCTTTATTTTGAGCTCTCTGGTTCTTGTCACGGTTGGGTTTTGTTGTGTGGGCTTTTCCTTCCCCCATAACTGAAACTCCCAATCCAGACACATCCAGCTTAGGCAATGGGCATGTGGGGTTGTGGATTTGGCTTTTTCTCCCCCCATTTTGTCTTGCAGAGTGCCAGGATGAGAAGGAGAACACACTGCTGAATACAGAGCACTTAGTGGTGGGTGCAAGTGCTGATGCTGTTGGTGGCCCTGGATTCCTGGGTACAGCCAGACAAGAAAAAGTTGAGGATAACTTGGCAGTAGAAGACAGGAACAGCTCTTTAAGGAAGGTGGAAGAAGACTGGGGACACAGCACCCTGCAGGTAACTGGTTCATCTTCCCAAGGCTCAGTGGTCCTTGATGGCCAGCACGACTTTGCCTCGGCGTGTGGGCAACCATTGGATTTCTGCGGTGACGTGAAGGTTGGATTGGCACAGGAGCCCACAGGTCAGGCAGGGCCACAAGAGCACTCTGAGAGTTCCTGCCCTGCTGGGACTGAAAAGAACGCAAAGAAGGAAAAAACTAAGACATCCAGTGGAGTGGCTGGAGCTCCCTGCAGGCAGGAGGAGATCAGCCCGGCCCCTCACCAATCCAAAGGTGCTCCAGGCAGCGCTGCAGCTCAGAATTCCTACAAGGGCTCTTCAGTCCTGGAGTCCAGAGGCAGCTGTGATGTGGCCAAGCGAAAAAAATCCTTACCCGTCAAGAAGAAGTCACGCACCTTATATAGTGCAGGTAGGGCACACACTGGCACACAGTGACATTGGCAGTGGCACTTGGTGTTCCCTTCCCTGTGCTGATCTGCTCTAACTGGAATTGCACTGCACTTCACACCATTCGATGTGTGAAGACTTCCACTTTTGCAGGTTGCTGAGTGTCTTTTGTTTGAAGCATCACTAACAATGCTCTTTGCTTTTGAAACAGCAAAAAAATATTTTTGTTTATTTTTGTGGTTTATTTTGAAAAAATCCTTTATGTTACTCATGTATTTCTAAGGATAGTAAAAATGTTCAAATTTTTTCTGTTTCCCTTTCTTGTTGATTTTTTTTTTCTTGTTTTCTTGTCACATACTTCCCATCTCTCTCTCTTTGGACAATGCATCCTTTTTAGAGCAGCTAGAAGAGCTGGAGAAGAAGTTTCACGAAGATCAGTATCCTGACAATGAGAAGAGGAGGGAGATTGCAGCTGTGGTTGGTGTGACACCACAGCGTGTACTGGTAATGCCTGCTGGGGAACAGTGCTGCCTGTGGGTTCTGTGCAGAAAAGGGATGGCAGGGGCTGGGACATTGCCAGTGTCCCCATGTGGAGATGGCTGCTTCCCTGAATGCATTCCTTTCTTCCCATTTTTCAGGTCTGGTTTCAGAATCGCAGGGCAAGGTGGCGGAAATCGCACAAGTTGAGTATAAAAGACAACAGAAAATATCCAGCATCATCAATTCTGTCAGGCCCCTTTGGATCAGAGGGCTATGGGTGAGGAACTTACTCTGTTTTCTCATTTTTCCACAATTGACACCTAAGAAATTAAACATTTTCTTTTGCTATTTCCCCTTTACGTTTAGAGAGTGAAGAGCTGAGCATTGAGTTGGACCTGTCAGATTTTTGGGAAAATTGTGGTGGATTCTTAAAAGTCCTTTTGATTAACCTGCAGGACAGATAATTCAAATTAATTTTGAAATAAAACTATTGAAATTGCTCTGGCTGAAATCATGTAGAGGGCAAGGGATGAAATGGAAAAGCTTATGGAATCATCTTTTAATTTTTAGTTTCTGTGAATGCATCAGCCAGATGCTTTGGGTGTGCTTGGAGATTCCTTTAACCCAGTTCTTCCAGCACTGCTTTCCATTACCGTGGATTTTCACTTGGTGATGGAAATTCTGCTTGCTTAGATCAGTCTTAGAAAGTCATGGACTTTGAAGAAATACAGTGTTGCATATTTTATATGTGAGCAGAGGACATTAATGGGGGAAAGGGAATATGTAAGAGGATAGATGGTCTTTCAAGGGATGGTGAATGTATGAGAGGAGAAATCAATTCCCATAGGGAAGTATTTATGACAGTCTGGAGTGAGTCTTCTTATGAAGAAAACAAAATGAAAAGAGGAAAAATTAAGTGGAAGAGGAGAAATTAAAGATTGGAGAGCACCTTATTTCATTGCCCTGCTCCTTCTGCCTGTCCTGTACAAGTGACCTGGGCTGCTTCCCCAGAACTTTGATAGAGCATTCCTTGCACTTGTGGTCAGCCAGAGCTTTCCCTTTGCACCTGCTGCTGATGCAGGATCTGCCCCTTGCTGGATAGAAGAGTGTATGATTGGTCATAATGCCCTGCCTTGTCCTCTGTGTGTGCTGCAGGGCACCTCTTCTGCCCGTGCCTCCGTTGCCTGACGCTGCTGGAGACCGGCCTGCCCTGCTGGGAGGAGACCCTGGAGCTGGGAACTCCTCCAGCCTGCTCAGCACACACCCTGCATCCCCCACCTCTGCCTCAGGTGAGACCCCGACCAGCAGGAGTGTTTTTGGACGCTGCAGCATTAGCTGGTGCAGCTGGGAGGTTCCCAAATGCTTTAGGAAAGGCCATGTCAGAGCCTTATGCCATCAGTGCAAAAAGTGACACCAGGTCACTCCACAGGCTGAGAAAATTGGGGCTGTTCTGCCTGAAGGAGAAAAGGTTTTGTAGAGACCTAAGAAGAGCCTTCTAGTATCTGAAGGGACCTACAAGAACGCTGCAGAGGGACTTTTCATCAAGAACTGTAGTGGTGGGACAAGAGGGAGTGGCTTCAAACTGAAAGAGGGGAAATTTAGGCTAGATATTAGGAAGAAATTCTTTCCTGTAAGGGTGATGAGGCACTGGCACAGAGTAGGTGGATGCTACATCCCTGACAGTGTTCCAGGCCAGGTTGGATGGGTCTATGAGCTACCAGGGACAGTGGAAGGTGTCCCTACTCATGGCAAGGGGATGGAATGAGATGGTCCTTTAAGGGCTCTTCAAATGATTCTGTGATTGTAGGTACAGAAGCTCAGTGCTGATTGAGTCTCTACCAGTCATGTACCAGCACCGTGGTGCCTCTGTGCTCATTCTGGGGACAGATGTGCAGTCCTTGTTCCTGCCCTAGCACAAGCCAGCAAGGAATTCTGAATAGGACTTCAGAAGGAAAAGTGAGCAGGGCATCCTTCCATAACAGCTGTTTGACACTGGCCCTGCTGCTGTAGACGATGAGGGAAGTGCCCTACTCATGGCAAGCTCCATGGCAGATACACTCCCCATGTTCTGGTTCAGATGGAAACATTCTGGCTACAGCCTGAGCCAAGTGAGCTGTGTAAGGGAGGTGCAGTCTGTGACCTGCTGGTGCTGTAGAGGCTCCATCAGGTACTCCACACCTTACAACATCCAGAGGGGCTTCCTTGGCTTCTCCAGGCAGGGCAGGTTTCCATTTTGTGCCAGACCTTGAGGGAGTGAGAGCAGCTGAGTTCAAAAGCTGAGGGCTGGATTTAATCCCTGTTGCAGTGGAGTTTTAAGTCAGTGGGGTGTGCTGTTCACCAAGTTTTCTACCCGAGCTGTGTTAAAAGATTGATGGCAATGAAAGAGAGAGGATTTGTCTAATCATTTATTGATGTGTGCAGTCCAAGAGCATTCCCTAGAGTCAGGGATGTTCCCTCAAGCATTTCCCAGATACCAAGTTGGCACAATATGAAAAGATTTCCAAAGTGATGAGGACTCCACTGCTTCCTCAGGGATGGATATCCCAAGCAGTATGTGTGCTGACATGTGGTACTGCTGTGTGTGTGTTCCTGCTTCCCAGTGTAATTAATTCTCTGGAATTTCATGCCATTATGTAAGTTCCTTCATTGTATTCTGAATATATCAGTATTTAGTTATCAGTATTGAGGCTAGTTCCTGCAACTCATTTTCTAAGAATTACTGAAATTTTTTAATAGTGCTTTTACCTTAAAGGTATTTTGGTGGAAAGCAACTGCAAGGTTGCATCAATAAGCTTAGAATGCTTCATGTGTTGCTAAAAGTATGTCATTGAGATACTTTCTTTATAACCTAACCTAATCTAGTACTTTTGTCATTTAAATTTGCCTGTCATCCTCTCAAGGCAGGGGCTCCTTTAGTCAATCCAATGCCCTTTTTAACCAATAGGACTGTAATTCAGTTAGTTCCAGTTTCTCCTCTTCTTGCAACAGAGTAAATATGGTCCAAGTGTTTGAGTAATTCACTGCTTTCAGAGTGATGAAGTGGTGTAGTCTGTTGATCCCTGTATTTAATTGGATAGAAACCAAGGTCTTGCAAAACAATTTGTTTAAAGGAAACAAATCAAATATTCTCTGATTTCTATCTTTAGGAACTTCTCCTGGTTCCTAAAGTACCTCTGCAGACATACTGTTTAGTCAGAAGAGAGTATCAGGGAATCACAGAATGGTTTGGGTTGGAAGGGATCTTAAAGATCATTTCATTCCACCCCCTTCCATGGGCAGGGACACCTGTCACTGTCCCAGGTTGCTCTGAGCCCCATCCAGCCTGGCCTGGAACACTGCCAGGGGTGGGGCAGCCACAGCTGCTCTGGGCACCCTGTACCAGGGCCTCACAGGAAAGAACTTCTTCCTTCTAATATCCAACCTCAACCTATTTGTCAGTGTGAAGCCATTTGCCCTGTTAGATAGTGTCTGTCAGAGAAATAAAGTTTAATTCAGGGACATGATCTTGTCTTGGCTTTGAGCCATTTCTTTCTGAGGGATCTGCACACTGGGATGCAGCTCTCCATGTAGGAAACACAAGCAATTCTTTCTGATAGGAAAGAAAAGTCCCATCTGAATTCTTGGTGCAATGTGTAAGGAAGAAAAAGGCCAAGTGTCCTCTCTGAGGGAAAAGACTGATAGTACATGTAGGGAGTTCTTGTAGAACAGAGATCTGCATGGCACAATCACCTGGAAAGCTCCAGTTGCAGTTTTGCCTTACTAGGTGCAGGATAACACAGCTATGGGGAAATGCAACTTGCTTTTGTTGTTATTGTTTACCATTGCAAAGCTAGACTTCTCTTTAAGAATGAAAACAAAATATGAAACAGAAGGAAAACAGAAGTCAGCATGACTTGAATCTGTTCAGTATCCTTGTTCAGAAAAAAAAAAGCTTGCCTAGAAGCAAAGCCATCCATGGACCACTTGTTTTCTTTATTAGGATAGCTCAGAAAATGAAGGTAACAAACCTTGGATAGGATAAAATCCAGATTAACAGGAGCAAAACAAAAGAGGAAACAGATGAATAGAAAAGGTTATCAATTTGGAAGGGAAAAACCAATTGCTTAGTAGCGTTCCTCATGGAAACAGCCCATGGATGGTTTCAGCAAAAGCCTCTGTGATCTGTGCATCGTGGTGCAGTTGTGCCCACAGTGTGACCTGCTGGAGTGCCCTTCAGGTGCTTTCCTTTTAAACCACTTGCAGCAGGACAAGGAAATAATACTTAAGTGCATGAGACCTTTGCAGAGTGTTCGCAGCTGCAATTTCCTTTTTTTTCCTTGCTCTGCCCAGTACTTCTGACTGTCTGTTGGTTTGTGGGTATGGTTTTGTTGGGTTTTTTTTATGTCCAACTCTTTTTACCAGTTCTCCAAACAAGCTGATTAAGAATGTCAGTGAGTTGTGTCTGAGATGTGTGTTACCTTGCTGGCATTTATGGGCTCTGATTTGGGTACAGTAGCCACACTCCTTGCCATAAGAGCCTTTTGTGCCTCAAAACTTCAATTATGAGCTTGCTTTGATTTTAGAAATGTTTTGTTGGTTTTTTTTTACTTTTGCTAGACAGCATGATTGAAATGAGTGGCTTCTTTTTTTTTTTACACTGGCAGTTATTTAAAGCTTTTCTTGGCTTTCTGAGATTTCTTATTGATATATATATATCTGTGATTCAGTGTTTTCTTTAGAGTTAACCCATTAGAAAGAAAAGTTCCTTTCTGTGCCTCTGGTTTGTGGGAGGAGAGTTTTCTGCCCCACTGGTGCTTTTGCAGAAAATCCTTTGTTTGATGTATTTGCCTTGCTGAGAACACCTGTGAGGAGCCCAGCCTGTGCAGGTAACTGTTAAGCAAATAGCAAGGTGAATAAATTCACTGGCAGAGAAGGAATTGTAATGGAAATCTTGTGAGCAATAGGATGAAGTTGGATATGGTCTGTCAAGGAACAGTAAATAAATGACAAGCTCCAGTGACTTCACTTCTAGGACTCTGGCTTTCAAACAAATTTTGAACAAATTCATTTTCTCATCATTTCAAGATGAGGACAAATCTTTCAAAAGCTTTGTGATGGCCTTTGATGTTCCAGTAAAGGCTGGAAATAGAATAACCATTCTAGAGTTAAGTCAACTGTAGTGCTAGGACTGGTTCAGAGATCTGAAGCTGTAAAATATTAAATTGCTCTCCAAAAATTCCCAAGGTTTTCTGAGAACCCAGAAGTAATGGAAGCAAGAAATAAAAATCCTACTGTTACATTCCCATGTTCACTGGAAAGCCTCTGCCGTTCTCTCTCTCTCTACATCAGTGTCAGAAGAGCTACAGAATTGTACAATGTAAGTATTATGTCAAGCCAAGGGTCAGAATTCTTCATGGAACAACTCTGGAATCATCTTTAGATATGTCAGACTTTAGAAAAGGCTGAAGCAGCTCTTTGGAGACTCAGGGTGCTGTCTCTCAGTCTCATTGCCTGGGGGTGCTGTTTCCATGATCCACAAAGATTACCTGCACTAAGCATTGAAAATATAAAAAAAAAAATCTTAGTAGGTATGAAAGTGGGTTTAGAAGTGATTTCCTGGGCTGCTTGTGTTCAACCTGAGGAAAAGCAGGGCCATCTGCAGAGCAGCTCATCCTGCTGTCATTACTGAGCTGGAGCTCTACCTGGATATAGGCTGCTTTTCATGTAAGTTGTGCCTCCCATGGCTGCTGTTCCATAATGTTTGTGTGAACATTCTGGAGTACAATGGTCAAGAGAACCAGTTCTAAAGAAGGGTTTAAAAAAATCAGAAGAGATCTTCAGTTTCATTTTTGGCCAAGCCAAAACCCAGGAATGTGACAGGTACATCCAAGGTGCTGCCTGGTAGGGATAAATAGTGTGTTCAAACAGAAAAAATAAACCACTGAGAAATGCCTAGGCATGTGAATGCTTTAGAGTTGCCATCCCAGATCTTGCTTCAATTTTCTGACTCAGCCCAAAATCAGGGCTATTGAAAACTTGAAAAAGTTTTCATTGAAACGCTGTGATTCCTTCTCTCCATGGCTGCAGAGAGTTAGAAAAAAACAGAGTGTGGCAAGATGCACTAAGAGGCACAAAACTTCCCAGCATAATGGGGAGTCTGAGAAACAGTGCTGCAAGGTGTTGAAGTGGAAACTCCTCATCAGCTCTGTGGACATGCATTCCAAAATTCTCCAAAGGCTGCTAATGCTTGTTGTGGCATCTTTATGTTTAGGTTTGTGTTAAGGCCTTTGAGTCACACCTGGTGGAGTGCATTTGATGTTACTCTATGCCTGCAAGGGTGAAGTGCAGCTGCAGACTTTCCCTGAAAGCTTTGCCATGTGTGGGAGAGCTTCACCTGAGCAGCTGGTGATATTTTCTCTTCTCTTCCTCATCCTTGTGCTGGTTCAGCCTGGCTAGACTGGAGAAATCATTGCAGCGTCCTGCACACGTGATGGCTACATTTGTGAAGAGAGGCTACATTTGCTAATTGCCATAATAAGAGAAAAAATAATTTTCTTGCACCATGCCCAAGCTTCTTGAGCTTCATGTATAGTTATCACTCTAGATCACCAGCCTACCTGATTCTGACCTTTAATTTCCTCTTGTCCTCTTTCCACAGAGGCTGTTCTGTAGGAAACTGTTCCTCTCTCCTTTTCCAGTGACTTGAGGAGACACCCAACAAGATTCTAGCAACCAAAAGGTGTTGGTTTCCTTATCCATCTCCCATCTTCTTTTTCCAAAGGACCTTCAGCTGCCATCTCTGCTTTTTTAATTTCTGTTTTTGGCATGACTCATCAGAGGTCAAACCAGGAGTGAGAATGTGTTTTAAGACAGCCTAGACAGTGGATTTGTAAAGGCACAGCTTTGTTTCTTTCAAAGCACAGTTCATTTTTTCAGAAGGGTGATCTGTGCAGCACACTCCTCCCAGAGGTCAGTAGAAATGGAAGATGACTGGGGAATTGTTCCTGGCTCTTTTCCAAGAAGTACTGTGCTTCATTTGGCTGTCTTCTTGAGAGCTGGATAAAGATAGTATGCAGAGACTGAAATCACAAAGGTAATTTTATTTAGACAGTAAACATCATCCTGTGTTCCAGAGAGCTTGCTACTACACTCTTTTGCTTCTCAATAGCAGTGCTGGTACTTGTTTACTTTTATTCCCATCAATTAATGTCCATCCACTCTTTTCACTGGAATCTTGTTTCTCTATCCTGCTCTTCTTGTCCTTCCCTCTGCTCGCTCCTGCAGGTTCCCAGTGTGACAGCACAGTGTGACAGTCTCTCTGTTTTATTCACAGCCTCCTCGGCGGCAGGAATGGTGGCACCCTGTGAAGCACAAGCTCCGAGCAAGGCTCTGCCGCAGCTGCACTTCAATTCCAGCGGCGTGGAGTCCTTCCCTAGTTTTCCCAGCCCTCCTCCCATCCGCAGGGCCAGCCTGCCGCTCTGCCTGCCCTTCAACCCCCACGGCCACATTGTTCCCCTGGTGCTGGACACACCCAGCAGTGAATGCAGCTTGGCCAGTCAGGAAAATGGCTCCGGGGAAACATTCTCTTACGGCTTCCAGAATCAAGGGTAGGAGCAGATGAGAGTGTCCTTGAGGGAGATGGAAGAAGCAGCCCTTGAGAGAGTGAATGTGGGACAGGGGATGAGGAATTAGGTGGGAGCATTAAGGAAAAGTGAGATGCAGATGTGACAATATCCTTTAAAGGGAATATGAAAAGCTGTGCAATGTGCATAATAGGACAGGGTGCCTGCTCTGAGGCAGGTGCTCCCTATATTCTGAGTGCTCTCAGAACTGGATGTCTGTCAAGTGAAAGTGAGGATGTTCAAGCTTTGGAGAGTGGGAAGATAATCCCCACTAATACCCATTGTTCAAGAATCCTGCTGTGAAAGCTCTTGCTCAAGTGGCTTTTGTTGCCCTTGTCCGGTGCCTGGCATTTGGGAGGAAGGGCTGGCAGTAAAACAGTTGTTAGTTGGATAGGTGGGTGTAGCTGTTGACCCTGCTCTGATCTCTGGGTTGCCTCTCCTTGCTCTCTGCAGCTTCAGTGCAGCAATGTCCTGCCCTTACCCCGAGCAGCTGGAGCCTGCAGGCAGCCTGGAGGCTGCTTACTGTCAGTACAGCAGCCAGGGGGGAGTCTATCAGCTCTCCCAGTTCTGTCACCAAGGTCACCTGGCCAGCAATATGTTCTCCAGTGACCACCTTCCTCTTCCAACACCCCTGGAGTCCCATCCAGCTTTCCCTGACTTACCTGGCAACAGTGGAGCCATAACCTATGGAGCCACACAAGGCTATGTACAAAACCACACGGGGGGACCACTCCTGCCACAGCAGCCAATTGGCAATTCAGGTAAATTTCTGAAATATTTTGGCATCCCGCTCCTCTGGAATAACTAAATAATACCCTGAAACATTCGGCATGAATGTTGGGTTCACTGATGACTGTGACAGAAAGAAGGACTGTCCACATGCCTGCACAAATCTGTAGATGTGCTCATTTTTTTTTTGCTTAATTTTCTTGTATGCTTGTTTTTTTTTTTAAAAAGTAGTGAATGACCCGTTCATTTGAAACAAAAATGAACTACCCAGACTGCACATGTCAGGAAGAGCATTAACTGGGAATGTCTCAGATAGTGCAGAGGTTTGGTCTGGACTGGAGAAGTAACTTTCCTTTTCCAGGAGTGTCCTGTTGTGTACACGAACATCCCTTTGTTGGATGTGATGGGAGTGAAGGGTGCAAAGTGGAAAAGGTGCCACAGCAGGTGGGATGGAGATAGTGAGGAAAAACAGCCTTCTCACTGGCTTCTTCAGAAACCACTGTGAAGTCATGTTATGTATCTTTGGGTAGTGCAAAAAAAGAGAGAGACAGGAGCCAACAGAGAATTTTCAAAGAAAAGAAAAAAACCCTAGGTAAAAATGGCATTGTTGATCTCCTTGTTTTGTGTCTGGGCTTTGTATTTTGAAGTTATTCAAGCCCAAGTACAATGAAATGACAAACTGTTGTAGTTAATTCATTTGGACTGACAGGTTTGTTATATTAAGATCACACTCCAAAAGCTCCATCCTTTGTCTTATGACATGAGAGAACAAAGAGTTTTAGCCCACAGATGCTGCTGCTGTTTTTGTACCAGTTCTGTGGACCCTGTCAGGGAGGAAAGTCTGACTCAGCCTGACTCACATCAGGCTGCAAGCTGGCTGCTGTCCCCACTCTTCAGAGCTGACATTGTGCAGGACAGGTTGGCAGCACCCATGTTATCTAGCACATTTGGCCCTGCTCCCTCCTCTAGTTCCAAGGCATAATTATTATGTTCTGTGGTTTTTCAGTCTGAAGTGCCAGAAATAATGAGAGAACTGTGCCCCAGACTGCATCAGATTTAATGTTTTTCTAGCTTGATGCCCAGGTGTGTGTTGCATTTCTTGGGGCATGTTGTATGAGCAGCAAGGGGTGTGTAAAGCTGCAAGCTGGTGAAGTTGGAAGGTTGTTGAAGGAACAGAGGCAGAGTTGATATTCTCTTACTCCCTACTTCTGTCCAGAGCACACTCAGCAGTGAATGGCTTTTCTGTTATGCAGTGGGGATGGCCAAGTTCACAGAATCACAGAATCCTGGAATGGCTTGGTTTGGAAGGGACCTTAAAGCTCATCCAGTTCCACCCCTCTGCTATGGACAGGGTCACATTCCATTAGATCAGGTTCCTCAGAGCCCCATCCAACCTGGCCTTGAACACTTCCAGGGATGGGGCAGCCACAACTCCTTTGAGTTCCAGTGCCTTACCACCCTCACAAGGGAGGAATTTCTTCCTGAAAAGGTTCCAGGATTCCCAAAGTGCAGGGCTGGAAACCAGTTTATCAGTGCAGACACACCTGTGAGTCTTACATCAGCACATAAGCAAGCAAGCAGCTTAGTTGAATTATGGATATTAATCAACAAAACATTCCTGCTTCCAGGTTTACAGCTTTTATAAATGAAAGTGAAGATTAAGCATCCATCTTGAGCCTGGCAGAGCTAAGATGGAAAATGGGAATGGGAAAAAAAACCTGGAGGGTGCCTCTACCATCATTACATACACTCAAGAGCAGTGCTGAGCATGGAATTTTTTAGATTTTAACAATGCTATGAACTTCCTAAGCTTTTCTTCCTAAGAACCATGTTTTGGTTAAATACAGTGCAGTGTAAAGAGAACAGTGATCCTTGATATGTGTGTGTGGTGTCTGCTGCACTGCAATGCTGTGTTTGCACTGAGCAAAGCACAACACAACATCTTGTACATAGACGTGCTTCCATTTTTTTCATTATTCTTTTCTTGGTGGCTTTTCCCTCAGCAGACATCCCTGCCTATCCAGCTGTGCCCTGGGGTGATTTCTACATGCAGGGAGCTCCTTTCTCCAATCAGTTGCATTCCCAAATGCCTTTTTCTAGCATGGCAGGAGGACAGTACTTCACAGAGCCATACCTCCTTCAAGTGCCCAATGGAACAGTGATGGAATCCCTGCCACAGACTGGAAAACAAAATGAAGAGACACCACTAGAGCAAAGTTCCTACCAGAGCTACCAAACAGAGCCAGAGCTGGCAGCACTCACTGAAAAAGAGGATGTAGAGAGCAGCAGCAAGAAAGGAGAGGCTGTTGTTGGTAACCAGCTGATTGTTTTCTTGGAGAAGGAGGGGGGAAAGGAAAGAGTAGCTCCCCTGAATGCAGGATAAAAACTGGCTTTTTTTTTTTTTTTTTTTTTTTTTTTTTTTTTTTTTTTTTTTTTTTTTTGACTCTCCCCTTTCTCC
>VZTB01006899.1:608929-697054 GCA_013397245.1 Thryothorus ludovicianus | reverse complement strand
TTGTTTTTTTTTTTTTTTTTTTTTTTTTTTTTTTTTTTGTCAGCTTCTGTCTGAGACAGCTCCCATGATCCTATACCTATCCTATACCTAGATCTTAGATCCACCTGGTTTTGGAAATGGGGACAGGAAAGTTAGTAAAATAGATGGCAAAGTTCTGTGTTTCCTCAGACATCATCTGTTGTGAGCTGTATGGCTACACAGAACTGATTATTTCTAAGACTTGCAGAGGCATAAACACCTCTCTTCATGGCAGAACTTCACCAAGAAGGGAGAAGGGGATTGGGAGGGTTTTCTGTTTGGATTCTCAGGCTTTTATCTTGGAAACAGAATTACCTTACACTAGACTTGTTTAAAAGTGTTATATGCCATAAATATTCTTTGGAAGGGTGTCTGTGTGGAGGGTATCTAATTTTGAGATATGAAACATTTGAAAAATTCAAGGTGTTTTGTGTCACATTTCCTTATGAATCTGTTTGGGTTTTTTTGCAGAAACTAAAGAAGAAACCAATGACTGATGCTGCACTCTGGGAAAAACAAAGGAAGAGGAAAAATTTTTGTTTTAAACTGCAAAATAAGAAGAGTAAAAAAGAGACAAGAATAATATTATTTGCAACAGATGCACCTTTTTATTTCTTTTTTTGGTTGTATTTTTCTTCTTGTTGCCATGATTGTTTTCTTGCTGAAAAAAGAAGCAGGGATATTTCACCCAAAAAAAAGATTGTGCTCTATATCTTTTTTCTTTTTTTTTTTTTTTTTTCAAATCTCCTGACTTTATCCTTCTTAACAAATTCTAATCTTGACCAGCTCTCAGACAGGAAAGAGCTGATACAGGAACCAGAGTCCCATGGGTGAAAATTCCAGATCATGCAAGTGTCAGAAGGTCTGGCTGCTGTCCTGGAATTCACAGGAAGAGAGACCAGCAGGAATAAGATATATGCAAAACAGGAGGAGAAACTCCAGCAATTACACATGATTTTAGGGACTCCAGACAGCAAAAGAAGTGTTGTTGGAAGTCCACCAGTGATTTGGTGTTTGCTAGCCTTGAATTACTTCTAAAAAATTATTTTTTTACTTCTAAAAAATTATTTTCATTGTAAAACTACAATAATAAACAGCAGCAAGACTGTAACTATAAATGGTAGCAGTGTAACCAGATCCCTGTCCATTATTAATTGTTTTAGCATCCCATTTGAATTGATCTGTTTGAACTTGGCTTGATTGTCTCAGCTCCTGCTTTGCCTGGGGAACAGATGAAATGTGTCTCTAAAATCAGTGGTCAGCAGCATGAGCAGAGGACTCCAGGGAAGAGATTGTTCACTCTGGGAGCTGCAGTCCCCAGGAATTGTGCTTCCCAGAGGAGCTGTAACCATCTGGATAGGTTGGATGTGTAATAGAAGTGGCTGAAATGGATGTCAGGCTGTGTTCTTGTGAGGAAAGACCATAGTGTTGTAGAAAGAGGGACATGCTTTCCCTTTGTCACTTCCTGTGTTTAACCCCGAGTCTTTCCACTGGCTTTTAGACACAGACAATGTTCAAATCATTTTTATATTTACTGTGATGTGGGTGCCCCTCTTGTGCCTTGTGAAATTAGGCATTACCATGTCTTTTGTTTCAGTTCCTCTGCAGTCTGGCCATAGAGTGCCTGACAGGAGCTGGATGCTGCAGCTCATCTCCTTTTCCTTTCTCCTGTAAAACACTGGTTTATGTCTGGCAGTGGCTGAACACTGCTGAAAGACTAAGCAGTATAGACAGGAACAGATTTTGAGTCTACAGCTTTGTGTGGCTATTCCAGAATTTCCATTTCCTACAGCAAAAGTTAATTCTTGCCTGTAATAAGCTGAGAACAGTTGGGAATGTGCATTAGTTCACGCTTGTTTCACTCATCCTTAGCTGAACAGCCTAAACCAATATTTCCAAGGGTGTGAATAGGAGTTTTTATTGCAATTACAAGTCATTGAAAGCTGTTCATGGTGATGACTGCAAAATTCATCATAGTGAGGGCTGGCTGGGAATCTTGCCTGGATCCCAAACCAGCCCTTCCAGGTCTGGAAGAGGGCAAGCCCAACAGAAAGCCAATCTTGTTCAGCCTCTTCTCACAGAACATGAATTTAAGTTTTTGGGTAAAATATAAACTTTTCTGGGAGTTGTCTGATTTTATTTCCATGCTTGTATGTTAAACTTGCCCAGTTCAGTTGGCCTTGGAGTTTTGAACTGAGATTGCTTTCCTATCAAAAAGAGGAGGAAAGGGTGGGTACCTGAGGGTACATGGATGGACAAATTCTTCTTCTTTGTGATCCTGCTGGCTTTGGAGCCAAACCAGGGTTAACCACAGGCAGGATTTTTCCCCCGGTGCTGCCTCTGGCAGGAGCAGTGGCAGCCCTTGACCATGTGGCAGGTGTCCCACCAAGGTGAAGAGCCTTCCATCCTCATGGGACCCTCCCTATTGCACCTGCAGTCCATGCTGCTCTGGTACTTTGGAATCTCAGCATTCCAGGCTCCCCATGCTGCTCTCCCTGCTGCAATCTGTAGTGCAGTTAGGTGTGTGTTGGACAAGACACCATGGGTGATTTCATCAGCTATTCCCTTTTCATGTTCAACCTCAAGAAGGCTTATTTTGTTAGAGTGAGCAGGATCAAAATTCCAAATTCCATGGCTGCCTGACTGGCACCTCCTTTGAAGTGTGGAGAACTGTTTTGCCTCTGTATTGTCATATGAATTGGAAGTGCCAAGCAGTCAGGATTTTGAAGTGAGTCAGACTTGGTGCAAATAGAGAAAGCTGTGTGTTATCAAGTGTTGCTGGGGTTTTTTTGAGTTGACAAGGCAGATGGTGGATTTATTTCTGTTGGACTCATGCAGTACCATGGCTGTAAGACTGGAAATGGGAGTGAGGGTATTGTCACCAACTTATTTTCACAGCAGAAAAGCACGGTGAGGTTTTGTTCAGTTGCCCAAAGCGTGGCTATTCATCTGACAGTGCACGTATGGGTCTGTCTATCCCCTATTTGCATATTTTAGCATAATTAATTTTTAAATTTCTGCTACTTTTAAATAACTGATGTGTAACCAGGTAAACTTGGCATATTAACCTTTTCCTGTGTGCCTTGGCCAGCAAAAAGATTTTTCTATTTTCTACAAACAAATCCTGTTCTATATGAGTAGATGAACTGCTGTGAACTAACTCAGTTTTAGTAAACAAAGGAAATCTTCTTAGAGGCCTCTCATTTTTCTGTAAGGTGGGATACATTAGAAAGTACCATCATTAATTCAGTTCAACAGCAGGAATAAATATATATATATATATATATATATATATAAATAGAGATTGCTACAAATCAGATGAGACAATTGCTGCTGCGTGGTAAATATGGATTTCCCTTCATGCAGCTGTGCTAAGGAGAGCACAGTAAAACCCCCACAAAACAAAACAAACCCAAATCAATCACCTGCCAGTGCCCTCCATCTTCACAGGTAAGTGCTGAGCATGGAAACACCTGGGAGACCTCATTTAGCTTAATGCTAATCACACCTTCAGCACTGATAATGCATCTGCCAGGTGAGCCTGGCTCAGTCATCAAACCAGCTTCAGGGACACATTCGTGATCTTCTTGTGTGTCCCACACCCCACATCTGCCTGATCCATCAGGAAAAGGGGTTGGTAAATTTTGAACATTAAAACAACAGCTTTTCAGACCCAGGGCTGTGATAGCTGTCTCCTAAGGGCTGTTGCTGGAGAAAAGAACTGCCGAGAAGTGTTTGATTTTACAGCAAGGCAGCTGTAAATAGCCAGGAGTTTAAAAGTTCCAGTTATGTACAGGATAGAAGCCATTCTCTTGGGATGCTTCCTGTGCCCTCTCTGTTCATTGCAGATTTTTACAGTACTTTAAACAAGGTGGAAAAGTTCATCCCTTGATTGTTTTTAGAGATTTGGAGCAAAGTACCTTTTGGGTCCATCTCACCTTCTGGTGCTGGGGCAGAAAGGGAGCCCAGGTCCTCCAGCACTCCGTGCTGCTGCAGATAAAAGCCTCTCCATAGTTTCTGGGGAGATGAACTGATCTCTCTCTCTTCTATGGGAAGATGATTTCACCCTTGCCTTTCTCACTTACCTTCAGCAGGAAGTCACATGGCCACTTCTCAACCCAGCTGCTTTGGGAAGCTGGGTGTTGTTTTCTTTTTTTGGGACTGGGGGGAGGCATACCTGTGTGTTCCCGTGTCAGTCCCACCTGCCTGCCTGGGGACTTGGGCACAGCCCCTTCCTTGCAGCACACAAGGCTCCAGAAGGTGCCCCAAAACCTCCCTGGAGCCTTGGGAGCCTTAGAATTGCAGAAACATGGAAGAGTTTGTGCCAGAGTGGATCTTAGAGATCAGCTTGTTCTAATCCCCTGCCATGGGACACCTTCCACTCCCAGGCTGCTCAGAGCCCCATCCAGCCTGGCCTGGGACACTTCCAGAGATGAGGCAGCCACAGCTGCTCTGGGTAACTGTGCCAGGGCCTCACCACCCTCACAGGGAACAATTCCTTCCTGATATCCAATCTAAACATGGCTCTGTGTCAGTGTGAAGCCATTCCCCTTGCCCTTTCACTACAGGTCCTGATGAAAAGTCCTCCTCCAGCTGCCCTGTAGCCCCTCCAGTTACTGGAAGGTTCTGTGAGGTACCAACCTTCCCTTCTCCAGGCTGAATAGCCCCAACTTCAGCAGCCTGTCTCCATAGGGAAGGTGCTCCAATGAGTTCTGGACAGCTGCAGCATTCAGCCTCTGTTGGGAATGAAGGAACTGAAATTAAGGTTATTTGGAGACCCTCATGGGGGGCTCCCCACCCCCAGTGTGGGTGCCATGCTCTGCTGTGGGCACGCTGAGCTGGTTGGGGCAGAGCCTCAGGGAGCACGGGGGGTGTCCTCTCCTCACCACAGCACTGGGAACACTGGGAATGCTGTGGAAGCCTTGGAGCTGCAGGGCTGTGGGCCATCCCACGCCCAGTGTCAGCCTGCTGTGCCAGCTGGGCTGTTTACATTCCCTGCCTTTGCAACGGCAAAGGCTGAAAATATTTCCCATAATTTGTGTTTGCTGTTGTCCGCAGAAGAGTCATGATTTATTTTTACAGTAACCTCACAATTTGAAAAGGCACCTTCCTGTTTGTGTCCTGTTTGTCCCTGCAGTGGCAGAGGGATCTGTGCCCTCCCAGCCTACAGAGAGCAGGAGATGGGACTGGGGAGAAACACTCTGCTGGAAATCTCTGCTGATTCATTTAGCTAATGGCTCAGGAAGAAAAGCCCTTTGTGTACTGATGGCTGAATATCAGCCAACATATCATAAAGCAGAAGTCATTGCCTTTTTTTTTTCCCCTTTTTTCAGAATAGGCTCCCTGCCTTGCCAGAGCAGCTTTCCTGAGTCATTCCACTGATTATAAACACTGTTTTAAAGTCTGTCTGCACGAAGGGAGGAAATGGAAAGGGAATCCCCATCTCCCTGCCTCCCCTAGGTGAGACTTGCCCCGAGGTGCTGAGCTACTCCCACGGGAGAGCATCTCCATTGGAGAAGAGTGAGTAATTGAAGGAATATGCATCTCTCTCTCTGGCTAAAAAGCAACTGGGTAAAGGTGGAAAAGTGAGGGTGAAGTGGGCAACATGTGGCTGGTTATAAAGGGTACAAATTAAGAATGCAGAAATGGGTTTAGTTCCTTTGACAATTCCTTGTGCAGTGAAATAGGCTGAGCTACACTGAGCCTCCCTGGGTGGGTGGACAGGACAGGCAGCCTGGGGTGCATCGGGAAGAACAGCTCAGGGATGATCCTGCCCCTCTGCCCAGCCCTGTGGGCACCTCTGCAGAGCTGTGTCCAGCTCTGGGATCCCAGCACAGCAGGGACAGGGAGCTCCTGGAGCGGGGCCAGCAGAGGCTGCAGAGATGATTTAGGGCCTGGAGCATCTCTGGCAGGGCAAGGCTGAGGGAGCTGGGGCTGTCCAGCCTGGAGAGGAGCCCCAGCTGAGAGGGGCCCTCAGGCCTGGGTGTCCCTGTGAGCAGGGAGGGCTCCGAGCAGGGCCCAGGCTCTGCTGCAGGGCCCAGCAATGGCCCCAGAGCCAGGGCAGGGACTGAGCCCAGCAACTTCCACCTGGGCAGGAAGCACAACTTCTGCCCTGGGCAGTGCCCAGCCCTGAGCAGATTGTGCAGAGAGGCTGTGGAGTCTCCTCACTGGGGATATTCCAGAGCCAGCTGGGCACAATCCTGTGCCCTGTGCTCTGGGCTGGCCCTGCTGGAGCAGGGAGGTGGGACCAGTGACCCTCTGTGGTCCCTTCCAGTCTGACCCATCCTGGGATTCTGTGGAAGTGTGGTTACACACTTCAGTGACATCGTTCCTCTGCTTGGCTGCTGAGAGTCAGAGGGTCTCCAGCAGCACCTCTGGCATGTACAGAAGGTGATTGCATCTGTGAAAACACAGAGCACAGAGGTGCTGCCCTCCAGGCCAGAGGAAGGTCACCAAGTGCTGCAGGGATTTAAAGAATCTTTTTTTGGTTTTGGCAATGGGATTTTCAGCAGGCTTGGCTTTAGTGAAAGCTGGATTTAGGAGGGTTTGCTCTGGAGCCTGAGCAGGCTCCAGGCTGGTGGCAGGACTCCTCCCATGGGTAAAACTCTTGGTTGATGAAATACTGGACCTTCCATCCTGCCCTGGTTCAGGGACTGTAAGCACAGACAAAACAATTAGGAGGAAGAGGAAGAAAAGAGGGATTTCCCTATTCTGCTCTGAAAAATGACTGTGTAAATGAGATGCTGCCAAATAAAATACTAAAATAAGAAATGTTTGTTCAACTTCTTGGATCTGAGAAATCCGACGTAGCCAGGGGTAACTGAGCGAGGAACTCTTGAGCTCACACAGCATTGACTAAATTAAGCTTCTGGTTCAAGAACAGTTTTTGGCCTCAAAGGTATTTGCACAAAATTAGCTACAACATAGTTGCACTAACATAAAAAGGAGCTGTTATCTGGAGAGGTGCAGAGGCACGCGTGGAATTCTCTGGGACTTTTTATACTGGCAGTTGCATGCAAAATGGAAAATATCCTGCTTGGAACAGAACTGGCAGGCAGCAAACAAAACCCAACTTAGAGACTTTCCATGGAGCAGGCAGTGACAGGAAGCCCTAACACAGCCACTTTTTAGAAGGTAAAACAGCACTTTGAAAGTGTAAATGTTTCACTTAAAAAAATGCAGAAAATAAGTCAGTAATTCAAAAATTGGGAAAGGCTTCTAGAAAGGTACAACATTTTTTTTTTTTTAATTATTATTCAGCCTCTTTTGTGCCTATGCATATTAGATCTGGTAAGTAAAGACTATTTTTATCTCAAGAAATGCTGACTTTGCCTCACATGACTTTGGGCCTGAAGCAGGACAACATCAATGTACCTTCATCGCAAATATCTGTTTTATCTCTTCCTTGAAATCCCAGATTTGTTCCATAGATCAAGATCTTGCCAGAAGGGACGCACAGATCTTGCAGATTTTCATTGCAGTGCACATTCCTCTTCATGCCAGCATCACCTGAGACTGCAGTCTGTATCTCACTTGTACTCTGCTTCTGTCTGGGGTTTTTTGGTGGTTTTGTTTGGGTTTTGATTTGGGTTATTTTTTGTTTTCTGTTTTTCAATAAATGGGAAAAGCTAGTTTGTGGTGCCACATATTGACCATCAGAGCGTTGGAGTCTTTGATTTCATAATTTAAACTAAAGAACCACTTGCTACACCCTGTTTTCGTGCATTTCAAGCAGGGAGAGCCCTTTATTTTACACTTTGTCTGACCTCCTGTATGCCCAGGCCATTCCATTTTCTTCCAAATCTTACCTGTTCCTATTATTCCCCACAACTTGCTGTTTTCCCTCTCTTCTATCCTCATATCTATGCTCTGCACTTACCTTCCTTGCTCTCTTTCTAGCACTGACCCTCCCCTATTTTCTCCTTTCCCTTACTTTCCAAGCCCCTTTAATCAGCTTCTTTTCCCCTGGTCTAAGTCCCACCTTGTTCCCAGCACATCCTGCTCCAGGTCCCAGCACAGGACACCTGAGGGAAGCTTTCCCTGCTGCTCCTAGCAAACACAGGGAATGATGTACTGTTGTATTTTAAAATGGTGCCAGAAAAGGGAGTAGGAGTAGAAGGAGAATGTGGCGCCCTCAGCTCCTGCTCATCCTCTTTGGGTCACAGTTGCTGAGGCTCTCTCCCAGGATTTTTGGGATGGCTGTCACTGCTTGGTAACTCTAGGGACTGGCTCAAAGAAAAGGGTCACTGGTTTACCCTTCTGGGAAGCTGCCATGGAGTGTTTGGTATCAAGCTGAGAACTGATTTGAACCAGTTAACCAGGAGGGCTGACCACAGAGAAAGCTTCCAGGCTGCCTTACCAGGTCACCTGAAACCAGATCAGGAAGTTTGGCACAGCAGATGCACCTCCTGAGATGGACAAAAAGCCTGGTCTCCTCCACTGATTGCACATGGAGAAGGAATTTGGGTGCTCATCTAGAGAGATTCATGAGAGGGGTGCATTCCCTGGGCAGACAAGGGGCTCCGGAGCAATCTGCTCTATAAAATGCCCTTCCTCCTGCCATGTCCTTGAGAAGATTTGCATCTGGAGTGTCTACACCACATCCCATCCTCCAGGCAAGTCCATAGCTGTCCATAAGCATCCAGGAAGCACCTTCCTACACAGGGAGACCTTCCCAGGGAGGCAGGTGAGGGCACCTCCTCCTGAGGGCAAGCCCGAGGCAAGAACCACTCAGCTCAGCTCTGACCAGGCTCAGGAAATTTGTTTTGCATTAGGGAAGAGCTCCTGTTCCCAGGCAGAGCCTGATGAGTATCTGCACATTCCAGGGCCTGGGGGCTGAGTGTAGGCAAAGCTCTTGAGGACAAGCTTAGGTGCCCAGGTATTTCAGTGACATCCCCTCCTGGTCTGTCAGGATTCTGTGGATGAAGGTGTCTCTCAGAAGCTCACACTTCCATGGCTTTTCCTTTCTAACAATAGCAGAAACCATCCACAACACTCAGGCACTGCTTCCAAAACAGAGACTGAGCTTCAAGTTAAACAGCTGATGCTTTTTCTTTCTTTTTTTTTTTTTCCCTAAGTACAGGTGAAACAATGTTTTTCTGCTAAAATAATTTCTGGCAGTAACCAAAGATACTTCAATACATTAAAAAAAGAAAACAAACCAAAAAACCTCCACTCACCTCGAGGAAGGCAGCAGAGAAAGTCTTATCCCAGACATTTGAACTCTGGAAATGATGAGGTGCTGACAACAGAATCCGATCGCAAAATGCAGGGAGAAACTGCTAGGACCAGCTGCAGGGCTAATTTTACAAATAAATGTGACTTAGATTGTAAAACAAACCACTTATAGAAGGAAAACCTACCATCGTTTAATAGAAATCTTCCCCAGGAGTGAGATGGGAGCTTTGCCAGCCAGCCTGAGGGAGGAGGTGCCACCAGCAGTGAGCAAGGGGCTCGCTGTTCTGGGAAGGAATGTGGTCACTTGTGTCCACGGGGCTGGAAAAACAGAGCTGGCAACTCACGAGATGCACTGACAGGCTCAGGAAGGGGAACTGGTGGCAGCAAAAATCAGCTTTTCCTACTTGCAGTGCCAAACTAAGGGTGGAGCAAGGTTGGCCCTCCCAAGGAGGAGCAGCTCACTCTGTGCTGGGGACCTTGGCATGTGGGATTAACAGCCCTTGATGGAACAACCTGCCAAGTTTGCTGGTTGCTCAGCTTTCCTGCCTCATCTTTACCTTCAGTTTTGTTTCTTTTTCCACAATTAAGTCCTGGAAGAGGACACAGTCTCCTTCACCAAGCCATAAAAACCCAAAGGGACTGCATATTGTTTTTCCCTGATAAAGTTCTTCTGATCTTGGCTACTAAAGGGCCACCATGCAATGATGACAGCCTGGGCTGCATTAACATGATCAGGTTACAGGGCTTGTCCAGCCTGGAAAAGAGGGGATTTGGTTGGCAGGGGCTCATGGCAGCCTCCCAGTAGCTGTGGGGATACAACCAAAAAGAGCCAGGCTGCTCACCACAGTGAGACAACAGGCATGGGCTGAAACCAGGTAAATTAAAACTCATGAGGAGAAACTTTCTCATCAGGGCACCAAGCCTGCAGAGGACCAGGAGATTGTGCAGTTTCCATCCTTTGTGATTTTCCAGACTGGTTTAGGTGCAGCCCTGAGTAACCTGCTCAGACTTCATGGCTGACCCTGCTATGGACAGAGGAAAGGCCTCACTCATTCACCTCACACGCTTGCCATTAAATCATGATCACAATTAGGAGGGGGGTGACTTGACTCAGCCTTCCCTCTTCCATCCATTTACACCATATTTGCCACCTTGGTTTCTTTTCCAGAGCATTTTTGATGTGCATACCATGCAAAAACCTTCAGCTCAGTGCTGAGGACAGAGACTGCAGCCACAGGCTGCATGAGGGGAAAAAGTCCCTTTCTGTGCCTCACCTAACAGCTGAAGGTTTATAGGTCTTCCAGGAAAAGTTTAAAAAGAAGGAAAATAGGAGTAAAACCACAATGAAAATAATTTTCTTTACTTGGCAGTCCAGCGATGTTAATGATTGAGGGTGTTCAAATCAGAATGGCCCCATGCTAAAAACAGCCACCCTGTAAGTGCAGAACCCCTTGTATTAAAAATCAGGATAAGCAGCTGCTCCTCAAACTCACACTGCAAATAAAGCCACTCCCCACCTGTGCAGCAGCCATCCTACCCCATGGCACAGCACAGATATGTGGCTTCTGCCTGAAAACAGCAGCAGACCCTGTGGCACCTCTGATTTTTCTGCACTCATCCCCATGCAGAATAAAGCCCCAGAGAGCTGCAAGGAGTGGCTAATCCCACAAAAGAAGAGGAACTTTTCTGAACGCCCTCTGCAACCTTCCCCACCTGCTTGCACTCACACTGTGCAAGTGGCCCAAGCCATGAATCATGGCTTGCTGAAGGCTGGCCCCACCTCTCCTCTGCTGTGCTGCTGGTGGGACAGCACCTGAGCTACAGCCACATCCAGGTCCCTGCTGAGACTCACTCTGCCCTGCATCTCCACTGCCAGGATATTTAAAGCTGCTCCTTTGATTACAGACCTGCAGCTGAGGTGAGCCTGTGGGTCTGGAGGGGGATGGTGAGAGCTCCCCCAGCTCCCCACAAGCAGAGCAAGCTGGAAGTGCAGGAAAAACCTGTCCTGTGGTGCAGCTTCCCCAGCTCTCCTCCACCCTGCTCTTTCCTCACACACAGGCACAGATCAGCAGCTGGAGATGCCAGCTCCTTCCAGCCAGCAGGACCTGCCCTGGCGGTGCTGGAAAGGCAGCAGTGGTGCTGGTGGGGCAGACCAGAAGCACAGCCACCCAATGCATGGCTGGAGGACTAAAGGCCAGCATTAGAGCAAGGCACAAAAGGTCAGCTCTCAGCCCCAGCCTGAATTTCTATTGATCCCAAAATCGGCAGTGAGAGAAGAGGAGGCATTCAGCACGCCATGAATGGCTGCCTTGTGGATTCATTTTGTGGGAGCCACGCATGTGGAAGCCTGTGTCCAACAGTGGAAAAATCTCACTTAGCTATTTTTGTTGCTGCCAGCAGAGTCTGGCAAATGTCTAGAGGTTCTAGGTTCAGTCAAAAGTGACTTTGATAGGGTTCAAGGTCCTCACTGCTAGCAGTTCAAATTAGGTCATTTCCTGAGAGCTGCCAAAAGGCAGAAACTGAAGAGGTGGCTATTTTATAATCATAATTATACAGTGGCCATAGGCATAAACCAGCACTAAACATAGAAACCCAACAAACCCCAGCTTGGGCTGTGCTTGTGCTCCTCAGCTGGAACAGCATCTCTCACCCAGGACAGCAGGCACTCGTCCCCTGGGGAGATCCCTCATGGGACTCCTGGGTCCCTCTCAGGCAGTTCAGGATGCAAAGATGCTGGAGCAGTTAGGGAGCCCTGGCAGTGTGTTAATCCCTGCCTGCAGAGGGAGGCTGCCCAGGCCTGCAAGAGAACAGGGCAGGGCTCAGCCTGAACTTCACAGTGCATCCCCCATGGCCTGACTCACATTTATCACTGGGATTTTAGGCCCCACTGCTTTTTTCCTCCCCCAGGACAATTCCTCTGAGCCCAGCTTCCGCAAGGCTTGCTTGGGCTTGGAGATTCATCTGAAGAAAAATAGTGGAGAGGTACAGGCAGTTGCTAAAAAACTGTCTGCAAGCACTTACTATTCTTTTCTCTAGGTGGGTGGAGAGGGAGTAGTATGGTCATGACTTAGACAGCCTGTCAAATAAATCCAGGCTTTTCTTTCTAACTGGAGCAATTCCTTTAGGAGCTCGTTTGGAAGTCACCCTGAAGGTAATGACATCCTCCCCTTCTGCAAACACATCTCTACACCCTCTATGAGTAAGACTGTTAATTGCTGAAACATAGGGATTTAAGTTTTTGAAGTGTACATGAGGATAGAATTTATTCCAACCCTCCCAATGTGTCAGGCCCACCCCTCTCCTCCACTCTAGCCAGTGGCTTCCCACACCCTTTCCCCACTCCATGGGCCCATGTCATTTTTTCCCTGCACTCAATTATAGTGCTCATGTGCCAGGGCTGCTGTTAAATGACAATGTGCTGTACCACAGCTGACTTTCCAGCTCCATTGTAAAGGAGGAAGACGTTTCCCAGCAATAAACTCCATCCCCCTGGAAAACCAGGCTCTGCCTGTCTTGGTACACCTCCTTCCCACAGAGCTGACCACCACAGCTAGCTTGAGACTCCCTCCAGTCCTGATGCAGGCTAGCTCCAGTTTTCCAAAGTCTAAAAATCTTTCTTCTGGCAAAATTACCTTATAGATAACCAAATACAGGCTTAGTTAGGACTTCACTGCTATGTCCTTCCCCTTAATCAAACACTTATTTTCTTAAACTTGTAACAGGCTGTTTCCTGGTACAAATGCCCATATTCTGCATGGTGCTCTGTTACAACAAATAAACAGACAACATCTTTTAGTGGTTTGGCTTGATCTGTTCTTATTTTCCTCACAGCAGCACAGCTGAGAGCAGCCTCAGAGCAATTCCCATCCCTGGCAGTGTCCGAGGCCAGGCTGGCTGGGGCTCTGATGAACCTGGCCTAGGGGAAGGTGTGGCCTGCCCATGGCAGAGGGATTGGAAGGACATGATGTTTAAGGTCTCTTCCACTCCAATCCATTCTGTGATTTTTTGATTTAACAGTCTTACAAAACAGTGTTTTGTTAGTCCTTAGCATCTCTTCTGCCATCCAAATCTAAGAAAACACATAGACCAGGATTACTCAGATCCCACAGCTCTTTGCTATCTACAAGTAAATCCCATAGATAATATAATATATAGTGTCACATCTAGCCATAAACCACAGCTATTTTAAGTAAACTTGAAATAAAGAATTAGCAGCACCTGGGTGTAAAGAAAAAAAATCTGCTTTTGTTTGGAAACAAAGCTGCTTAAGCCCTTTTTCTTTCTGGAGTGGTTTCTCACATTCCAGGCAGGCTTTAAGGTCTTAACATAGCTGCACCTTTGTTTACTGATGGGGGAGGATGACATAGAAGAGACCAAGTGTTTTACTTTTGTGTGTTTTCCTCCATCCTACCTTTTCCTCCCAATAAGACATGCGATCTCTAGAACTTTTCCCTGCAACAACACTTGCTTCTCTGCTGACCCTCTGAACATGAGCATATGTATTCCTCAGAGGGATTTCTCTCCCTCCCTCCACAAGTATTTCACCAGTATCAGTCACTTCTGCCACAGCTCTGACATTGTCCTAAGCACTGTTTCCCTTTCAGTATTTTAATCCCCAATTCCTGTTTTCCAGAACAATCTATTTGTTGTCCCTTTTGCCTCTCTGTATTAACCTCCCAAGTCACATTCTAGTCATGATCTAACTCAAAGACAGGAACTTGCTCCGTGCTTAGAGTCAGATTTTTAGGACTGCCATTTCTAAGAACCCAATTTTTCAGGAAATTTCATCACAACTGCTCACTGTAAGGTGAAACTTGGCATGTAACTCATCAATACTCATTACTGAAGTACTCATTCCAGATTAGCCTGCAGGTCTGACGCTGAGTGCAACCAAGTTTTGCATCTGTAGACCAAGTTCTTGCTAAAAGGAAAGTAATGAGTAATAAAGATCAGCTCTTCCCTCTCAAGTAAAGTAAGACTTACCCATCTGTTGATTCCTTAGTAAACACCAACCCATATGCAGAAGATGTTCAAAAGAAGGGTGAAAGATTAGGCTACAGCACTTAAAAAAAACACATATGGATTGAGGGTGGGTATCAAAGAGGCAGAGTGTGGCATAAACACTATGGGGAAGGCAACAGCACTGCAAGCTGAAATCCCAGGAAACCCTTCTCCAGCTTCTGTGGAAAACAGAAACAGGAACAGGGTATTCACTTTTGGATCTCCAGCTGACCTGGATGCCAGCTCCAGAGCTGCCCCTGCAGTCACCACCCAAACCTCATGATCTGCTGAGCCTACAGCTGAGTTCTCCTCCCCTAGTTACAAGCTGCTGGAATTTCTTGGACTCTGACAAAAGCTGCTGGACTACACCACAGCAGATGTTGGGAATCTGAACACATGCACCAGCATCAAAAAGTGTGGTCACCAGGACCAGGGCAGTGATTTTCCCTCATACTTGGCACCTCAAATCCCATGTCAAATTTGGGCCCCTCAGTTCTGTAAAGGTATGGGGCTGCTGGAGCATGTCCAGGGAAGGGCAAGTGTTGGGGAATGGTCTGGAGCACAGCTCTGATGGGGGGGCAGCTGAAGGAGATGTGGGGGCTCAACCTGAAGAAAAGGAGGCTCAGGGGGGCCCTTCTGTCTTTCTTACACAATTCCCTGACAGGAGGATGCAGTCAGAGGGTTGGGCTCTGCTCCCAGGGAACAGGGACAGGACAAGAGGAAACAGCCTCAAGTTGTGCCAGGGGAGTCAGGTGCTACATCAGGAGGAATGTCACTGGAAAGGCCTGTCCAGGGAGGAGGTGGTGTTCCCATCCCTGGAAGTCTCTAAGGAACAACTGGACATGGCACTCAGTGCTCTGCTGTGCTTGGTCAAAGGTTGGTCTCTATGATCTGGGAGGTCTTTTCCAACCTAAATGATTCTGTGAACAAGAAGCAAAAGAAATCAGCAGTAAACATTCCTGATGGCTGACAGCAATTCACCCCAGCTCTTCCTGGTGCCAGGTTCATTCCCACATCCAGGATTACCCAGCTGACAAAAATGCTACTTCTCGGTTCTGCAAGAGCTCAGTGGGGACAGGGCTGCTCTCAAATTCCCCATAAGGCATTTTCCCCTCCAGGTTGTCACATATAGCCACAAAAGAAAATTAGATCAACTCCTTTCTGGAGTCATTTCAGTCTCTGCAAGGCACACAAAAGCATGATCACCATTAGACTTTTTTAAAGCGTTTTTTTTTTTTTTAAAGAAGGCCCATGAACACAGAACAGTGCAACGCGTTACAGAGGAGAGCTGCATGGTTCCCTCAGACAAGTGACAGTGGGTAACACAAAGGTGACAATACATTCATGCATCAGCAGAGCCTGACACCCACCAATTCTGGTATTTCTCATAATAAATACCAACCTCCTCCAGCAGGAGAAAAAGGGGAACGAGCAAGGACTACTCAGAGACATCTGTATTACCCAGGGGACAGAGACCAGAAGCTTCCAAGGACACAGATGAGATTGTACAGTAAGCGAGCACCAGGTACAGGAACAGCACGTCAACCTGCTGGTAAGTTCACAGGCAGCCCCCACCACAAAATATTTTAGACACAAAAAAAAAACCCACTTAAAAGCTGTTTAGAGTAGAAATACTGGGCAACATGGTAATTCTTTAAGCTAAGGGTTCCACACTGGTGTCTCTGCTCTCTCCCGTACCCATATTTAAACTGAAACAGGACAGCCTCAACTCTGCAAATGCAGAACTGGACACTTAACTGCTCGTGCAACTTACATTTATTCCACTTGGAAACCTGAGATTTGGCACACGTGTTGTAAGCCCTTGAGACTGCACCTCACTGGCTTTGGGGAAACAAAGCCCTGAGCCAGCCAGTGAAAAAATCCTGAGCATACACTAGGGAATGTGCCCTGCCAAGGGCCCAGGGCCATGCCAGGGGACAGGTGTGGCAGCAGACAGGCTGATGTCAGGAAGCCCAGCTGGCCCCAAGGCAGAGCCCAGCCTGGCTGCACATCACCTGTGTAACAGCCAGCCTTTGTCCCCCTCCAGGGAGGTGACAGTGAAAGTGTTACAGCAGTGACATTTTAGGAATGTATTTAAGACCTGCTTTGGTTCACACACACCAAACAAAGAGGAATGACCACACCTTTCTTCCCTGACATGCTCTGACAGCATCTCCCATTCCCTTCCAACATGGGGCACTGGCATAGGAGTGATTTCCTGCTTTAGCCCAAAAACAATTAACATGTTATACAACTTTAACTCCTTGCTATGCTTCAAACAGTGAGATTAATCAACATAGCAACATATCCTCTCCCCCACAAACAATACATCTTACTCTTTATTAAGTATCAAATTGTCTCCAACATAAATTACATCCAAATTATGTAAGTTTCAAGAAAGTCAGATATTTTATGTACAATGTTTTTCTTGAGTCAGATAAACCTTTATAGTTTTAACCTGTAACATAAAAAGCAAACCTACATCAGTACCAAATAAAGCATTAAAAAGGTAACAAATATATAACATTTTAGAAATGCTCTCTGAACGCGAAAGTTAATGGTGAGGATTTTTATAGTGCAGGAATCTTGGGTTTGCAGCTCTTAGACCATCTCTCTTTCCCTGCGGATGGCACAGCACAGAACCATACTGAATATCATGCCAACAATCTGGAAAGAAAGCAAAGATTAGAAATCAGGAAAGCAAAGCATGTGCTTTTATCAGCACAAGGACAAGCTGCTCTTCCCAGCCCAGAGGTTTCATTTATTCTCTATTTTTATACTTTTCTCTGCCATCCCCACCCCACAATCCCCAAAGTTCATTCCCAGGAATCCCATTCACCACAGTACTTAAAATAGATCACAGACTATATCAGGCTGGAAGGAACCCACAAGGATCTTTGAGTCCAACTTCTGGCCCTGCACAGCATCAGCAGCTATAAACCACAGCCATATCTCCTAAGAAATCTTGGACCATCCCAGGATGTGCTTTTTTCCAGAGAAGTCAAACACAGAAGTGCAGGTTTTTTTAGCAGGCCTGTTATTTCAGCCCTCTAGCAGAGCCTGTAATTGTTATAAAGGAAAGAGATGAAGAATCCCCAAGAGATATTAGGATTAAGATGTGGGCCAGCAGCATGATCAAATACACCCTCACTCCATAAATACACACATCACTGGTAAGATTTCACCACTGCTGAAAGTGCAAGGAGGCAGATCCTAATCCAAAGCAGAAGCAGGGAGGCCTGAGACATCCCAGCCTCTGCACTGCCTCAGGGCCCTGCAGCACACACCCTGATCCTGCTGGGACTTGTCCTCAGTGGAATGGCCTTGTGGGCTGCTGGGCCAGGCACTGTTCTACAAGACTTCTGCTCTGAGTATCCCCTGAGCACTCCCCAAATAACCTGGAAACTCACCATCATGACAGCAATGCCAAGGCCAATTGCTCCAATGACATTGAATTTGGATTTGAAGACATAATCAATGGCATCAGGGCAGGGCTGAAATGGAACAGATGGTTCATTAGTGTTTTACACACACAAGGTTCATTTGAAGACTCATCTTTTAAAAGCCACTTTGATCTGGCCTTTACTGTCACATCCTTAAAGAGAGCCAGGGATGGTTCTACACAAGAGCTGATGAAGTTTAAATCTACTCTTCAAGTATCTCAAACCTGTTAACAGCACCTCAACTACAGCAGGATTCCCCTCTCAAATCTAACCATGCAGTTTATCAGGCTTGGCTTGTTACTAATGGCTGTCAGCACTTCAGATGATGCATTGCTCATCCCTTTTCAAAAGAGATTTAAAGCCACTCTTGATATTGCCAGTTGCTACTGTAATTTTGCAGACACCTCATGAACCCACAGTGCATGGGAATGGCAGGATATCCTAGGCTAGGATCCATGCTAGGGGCACATTTAGAGAGGGGCCAGTTTAATGTTCCCAGGATAACCAATTACCCTTGCTACTGAAAAAAAAGAAAAACCTAAGTATAGTCCTTTCCCCAGAACCAACACACACTGGCCAATAAAAAAGAACAAAGCACTTTCACAGAGTATAAACCTTTATAAGCCTGGAAGCTGGTCAAAGTCTCATCTCAGCTTCTGTCCAGCTTGTTCCAGCAGCAAACATCAATGAGCTGCTGAAAGCTACCTTTTTCTGATGTTGATCCTTATCCAGTCTGGAAAGATAGACTGAATCTGGCATTAAAGGGATATACTGGCAAGAATGAGTCAGTTCAATGAGAACACCAATACAGCACTGCTTCTTAGAGGCACACTCCACTACATCCCTTTTATCCTGTAGTCTATCCACTGTTTTTCTACAACTGGGAATAGGCATCACAAGACAAAGTCAACAGATGAGGCTAAAACACCCAGCAGAATAAAAACGAACAATAAAACCTGCCTGCAGTCTCAGCTACTCCCACACACTCCAACTCAGACTGCATGGACAGGACTAAAGACACAGACTGAAGGGTCTCATGTGGGCAGGTAAGTGAAGTTGTCAAAGTGAAAAAAAACCAAGTCATTAATTGAATTACTGCATGGTAAGAACCATAGAAGTACTCATACGAACTGTGTTGGAGCATAAAGCAAGAGCAAAGGATGGTTGTAAGGAAAAGAGGAAGAGGGGTGGTTAAAAACTACACAAGCTGTTTTCTCCTGTTATTTGTGGCATACAGGCACATCTGCAGCAATATTCCAAAAGGGAAACCTGATTCAGAAAATTGCCCTCACAGTCACAGGCTCACCTGAACAGGCTACCAGTGCCTTACCCCCATCCCTGTCCTTGCTGAAGCTTCAGACTTGCTCCCACCCCAAGCTCTGCTTCTCCCTAACCAGGAGGGAGGTGACAGCTCCCAGCAAGCACCAGTAAGATGCAGTGAGGAGAGCAGAGCTCTCAAGGCACTGTAAAGGTTTTTTTAGGCCAAGTTTTGATGTTCCATTGCCCACCCCAGCAGTGAGTCTGTGACACACAGGCTGCACATTTCCTCAGCAAGGTCAGATTTCCCGTTTGTTCTTTCCACGGTAACGGCGAGTTTGTTTTCCACAGCAGCCTGATCACAGACACAGACTGTCACACCAGTGTGGCTTGGGGATTTCCCACAGACTGGGAGGGTTTCCTAAAGTGTGTTTCTCATTCTACCCACTGGGCAGAGCTGATGATGAATTAAGTCAAGCTTTACCTTGATAGAGAATGATTCAGACAGTGTCTTTGCTGGACAGGTGTCCATGTACTGCTGCTCTACAGCTCCAGTGAGGCCACAGCAGTTTAACTACAACACAAAACACAAGAAGAGAAATGGGTTAAACAATCCTTATTTTTGCCCAGCAATCTAATAAAAAAAAATATATTAGTTTTTATTATAGACCAAGTCCTGTCAACATGACTGCTATAAACCTAATTTTAACAAGCCTTTATTAAATTAAAGGACAGTGTTCTGAAAGGAAGAGCTAGATCTCTCTAAGTACTCACAAAATCATTTTGGTGGCAGCTTGTGCTCCTTACAGACACAAAGCTGAACCCCTCACAGATGTGCAGGTGTGCATACTAGGGTGCCAGTAGCTCAGTAGCACAGATCTAGGGTTTCCCAGTCTGCTGCTGAGGTTTAGAAAAACAAGAACTAGTTCTAGACACTTCAGAGGGACAAAAAAAGGCATCCTGAATTCATTTATACTGCACAAAAATGTCTCTGCAATCTTTGGTTTCTTCCAACTAGCAATAGACTTGTACAGAGGACTGGGTGGCATGGAGAACAGTGTAAGGAGCAGCTGCATTACTGTCCAGGTTAAGCAGAACCATATACTTACAGTGAACTGAAATGCTTTCAGGGTGTCTCTGGCAGTTGTCTGAGTTCTCTTTTTGTAAGTGTCCATGTAGAACTCCTTTAACTCATCAGTAATCTATGGAACAGCAAAGAGTTGTCTATTAATGGTGTATTAGTGTCATATCTTGTTTTAATTATGAAAAATTTGCTTTCAGCAAGTCAGTCATCAAAAATCCTGCAGCCTGCAACACACATTCTTCTGCCATGTACAAATAGAGGGTGGACAGAATGCTCACCTGTTTCAGTTGAGAAATAACTGTACACTCACTTTAACAGCCACACCTAAACAGATAAGACCTTCCCCTTTCAAATCTCAGAGCTTCTAAGAGAAATGAGAGAACCACTTTGCCAACTGGCTGCCCAAAAATATTCCCTATTCTACTGTACCCTAGAAGTTTCTGTATTTCCCCATTGTATAATGTAATGTAAGCAGAAAAGCAACCCTGGTCACCAAGCTTTGAAACAAGACAATCTTGACTGCTTGGGAGGGACAGGCCATGTCAGTCATGCTTCATGTGCAGAAACACTCAGCCATCACCTGACCCAGCTCCTCTCTGGAAGTGGTAAAAAGCTTCCCAGCCAGCCTGCTTCCCCTCACAGCTCAGCCAGGTACAGTGTGGAGGGCACCTCTAGCATGCAACAGCCTCTTGGATTCTGGCTTCCCTGCTACAGTCTCCTGTTCAAATATTACAGTTAGATCTTTGGTGTTGTTTTGCTTGAATCAGCCTTTTTCCTCTCCCCCAAATTCCCTGGGTAATAAGAATGTGCCTTGTACTGGTATAGGTGTCAGCAGACTGCTGACTGTGGGCACATTCACAGAACCATGGAGTGTTTGGGGTCAGAAAGGAGCTTTTAAGGTCAGCTAAGTCCTGCTCCCCCTGCCATGGGCAGGCACACTTCGCAATATCCCAGGGTGATCTGAGCCCCATCTAGCCTGGCCTGGAACACTGCCAGGGATGGAGCAGCCAAAGCTGCTCTGGGCACCTTGTGCCAGGGCCTCACCACTCCAAACTTTTAAGAGCAACCTACCTTTTCTTTATTTGAAAATCCCCAGATCCCAGCAGCAATTTCAAGGGCAAAAATCACGAAAAGGAAGAAGAAGAACTAGAAAAGAAAGATCACGTTATTCATGAAGGCCAGAGCACCACAAACCAGCAACACACGTGCATTGCAAGCTTGTCCAGACTTGTGGGACCTGTCACTCAACCAGGCTTCAGTTGGACGTCTGAGACATTGGGAACAACAGGAAACAGGACACTGGGTCAGCACTTCTTCCCAGGAGCTTCAGAAAGTCTGGCAGTACTCTCCAAACACCAATCCTGCTTTTTGATCAATGTTAATTAAAGCAAATCATCTGCTAACTCCAACTTTGAAGTTGCCCAAGTAATTCAGACACATCACAACAGGTGACACCAATTCTTTACTCTGGTTTGTCACTCCTGTTGCTTTAAGAGTCATTACTTAATTATTGGCAATCAGCTTGCCACCAACTCCCAGAGAGCTAATGGTCACTTTGTTGTATATCCCATAAAACACAAATAAAAGTGTTCTCTCACTGACTACCAGATCCAAAACACCACTATCACTTAGAAGCACTTTAAAGAGAAGACTCAATAACAAAGGGTTAGAGGCATCATTTTGCAAGAAATACTTAATTTAAGTTTTTTTGTGACACAGAAAGGGAATTGTTCTTTCAGTGGCCATAGTAGCTGCCTTTTATTAACTAAGTCTTCTGGTTATTTGGATGAGTAGTTCTGCAAGTGTACAGATGTGCACAAACCCAGTAAGCTCTACTGGCCCCTCCAGTCTGAAAACAATGGGGTTGCTCTCCAGTAATTGGCTTGCAGAGCAGCTGTCAACTAGAAGAGCTCATCCTGTGGTCATGAACAGTAGAGCCTTGTTGTCTCAAGCATCAATACCACAGTTCTGGTCTCAGAGATTAAAGTTTGCACAACCTTCAGAGTCCAGGATGAACTGTCTAGTAATGATAGCATTGCCCTTATCACTATTTTAGTTCTGTGTTGACAATACACCCAGTCTTGACATTTCAGCCTAAGTCACACATATCCAACCTCTTCATATCATCCTATGTTCAAATGCAGCAGGAGCACCTGGATTTCAGGCCAGAAATGAAAATGCTAAAATGTTAAATGCAGTTATGTAGGTGACCATGAGTTTAAACACTGATTGTTCTGGGCCCACAACCTGCTGCCCTTGAATTACATATCTTTACATTCATATTTTCCTTCCTTTCTCATCACGCTGCTAGAAAATTTAAGCATTACCCTGAGCACTTACCAGGCCAAGCATACATTGAGATTCCTGTGATGCACCACAGCATCCCAAGAAACCAACCAGCATCATAAGGGCACCAGCTCCAATAAGGATGTAAACACCTAGGGAAGGAGGAAAACAAGTGTGCAGGTCACTGAGACCTCAGCAGCAAGGTATGAAATCAATTGCTCCACAAATAGCATTGGTAGCTTTTGTTAAGGTTTAAGTTTCTTGACTGAGGTGTTTCAAGTGAAAAAAATAGGGGTTTTGTGCTTAATTTTCAAAGCAAACACATCTGAAAAATTAATAAACAAAACCTTCAATTTGACACAATGTGTATTCCCACTGCACTTTCACAAGATTTAGAAAATGGGCAAGATAAAGCCATCTAAGAGAAGCTGTAAGACACTTTAAAACAGGCTCAGAGCCAAGAGTTACCAACTTCTCCTCAGGTGAAGATAGAGACAACTGGAATTAGAGATAGCTGGAAGAGTGATTTATCAATAACTGCAAAGTCTTGAAGCAGATACTTCTTCAAATTATAGAAAGTGTCAGAGCTTGTAAACTATTGTGCCCAGAAATTAGGTACTGAGGATGTTGAAGCAGAAAGAGAAAACATTTCTGAGTTAAAAGGCTTCATTTATGCCAAATCCTCTGGCTCCTAAACTTGGGAACAGCCAGCCTAATCATCATAGCTGTGAGCTGGAGACAGCAGCAAGGTGTGGTGAGCAAGAAAACTCCCAAGGGATGGCAAGGAATATTACAGGGGTGGTGAAACAACAAAGAATCAGCACGTGGAACATTCCTATCAATAGGGACAAAAACACAGTTCAGAGACCAAATCAATACTAGTTAAAGGAAGCCAGATGTAAGCATCTGCAAATTATGTATTCTAGATGCAAACCAGTAAGATCAGCTGCCAAAATAAACATCTATTTGATGCAGAATTTGTAAGGGATTAAGTCTGACATTTCTTATCAGGAGGAAATTCCAATATGGACTTCTTAATCACAGCTTAAACTTTTTCCATTTTGAAAAAGCAGAATAAAAGGAGTCCATGGGTACCTCTTATTCCAGTTTGAGTTGTATAGAAAGCCTTTGGGATAACTTGCTTAGTAACTTACTGCAGTCAGTAACTAGTTCCAGAAAATTATGTTAAAGCAGAAATTCCTATTGAGCTTCTTTTTAAAACTCAGTTTAACCTACAGAGATTTCAAGCAGGTTTCACTGGCTGCATCCAGCCAGTAGCTTAAGCATCACACCATAAAATTTTTATGTTTTAGGAGGTGAAAGCACTGTTTTAGACTACCCAAAATAAGACTTGTTAAATATTCAGCTCAACAGCCAAGTTTAGATTTCTGTTCTTTTTCTGAGGTCCACTTAAAAGCATCTGGGAATCTTCCTGGCAGCTCCAAGAACCACCCAGTTTGCTAAGATCCATCATATCAAGGGAAAACCACACATTTTCTCACAAATAACCTGTCTGTATGCCTGCAGCTTCTTCACAAAGTCCCATGAGCATCTCAACATTCCCAACTACAGCTTCTGCACCATTCCTAACAGTATTCCCTGTGAGCACAAGCCACCCCAGGAATATGAAGCTGCAGCACAAGTTGCACCTCCTTGCGAGTGACCCTTCAGACACCAGTCTGGGAGTTGTTGCAGAGGAGTAGCCAAGGACAGGAGCCAGTTTTCTGGCAAGAGAAAGATGAAGCCATTCTTAAAGACTGCTTAACTCCAACCCTCTGCCATGGGCAAGGACACCTGCCACTATTCCAGGGTGCTGAGAGTCCCACCCAACCTGGCCTTGGACACTGCCAGGGATGGGGCAGCCACAGCTTCTCTGGGCACCCTGTACCAGGGCCTCACCACCCTCACAGGGAACAATTTCTTCCCAATATCCAATCTAACCCTGCTCTCTGTCAGTGTGAAGCCATTCCCCCCTCTCCTGTCATTCCAGGCCCTTGTCAAGAGTCTCTCTCCATCTTTCCTGTGGGCTCCCTGCAGGCACTGCAAGGCCACGATGAGCTCACCCCAAAGCCTTCCCTTCTCCAGCTGAATAATCCCAATTCCCTCAGCCTTTCCTCCCAGCAGAGGTGCTCCAAGGGTTTGAGCATCTACAGGTGACAATTACCAAATTATGTGTGTTTGCCTGCCCAAGCTTAAAAGTAACTGTAGAGATCAAAATCAATGTTCAGATAAAATCCAGTTCACCTAGGAATTCCTATGACATTAACATAAACTAAAAATTTGTGTGTCCCATAATAAATCATCTTACACCTTCCACATGGTCAGGTCAAAGCTACATTGATCCATGCTGGCTGGAATAATTCCAATATGCACCAAGATATTTGTGCATTCTTCCCATTCAGTTCAGTATGATTTAGGAGATGTGGGCTTTAAGAGGTAGACAAGAGTGCACATGCTCCTTCTGAGAGATGAGGCAAACAGAGTTGTGTTTTGGGTAGCTCAGGTTGGTCACTCTGGAGAAAAATTACTAATTACTCAATTCACTCAGTGAGAAACTTTGCTGACGTACATGGTGATAAGCATCAGGAAGAAACATCCTCTGTGTCTTCCAGGAGCCCCTGGGATTACAAAATATTTACTCATGGCAACAAAAACCACTGTGGGGAAAAGGATGAAGAGCCAAGAAACCACTCAGGACAGCACCGCAGTCTGCACAAGAGCTCACAAGGAAAGCTGCCCCCAGCACTAGCAGGGGAAGCTGCTCTTGGGCTGTTTTGCCTTCTTATTCTTTAAGGAAGGCCAAGGTTTCTCAGCAGCCTGGTAAAAGTGTGACCTATCCCCCGAGTGATCCCCCAGCTCACCTGTGTAAAATTTTGTGTCAGGTTCCAGCTCAAAGACGCTTTTGGTCTGTGAATCGAAGTGAAGCCATAGTCCAACTGCAAGCACTGCTGTCCCTGCAAGCTGTAAAAACAAGGAAGGCTTGTTAAATGAAACCAACTCATCCACCCAGCCTTGCACTAGTAACAAAATCAGAAGCAAATACAGGATACAGCTTTTATATAAACAGGTAGTGACAAAGGACGAGCATAAAAAGATTGGGACACCAACACACAAAGTTCCAGACATGAGGCACCTTATTGACAGAGGCATTTACATAATATAAACTCCAATGCCACAGGAGAACAATGTCATTCTTGTTCATATCTGAAAATACCCAAGGTTTAGCCAGGTGTCAGTATTTCCACTGATCCTTCCATGCATTGTTTGATTCTGGTGGCTGCAGACTTTGCATGGCTTAGTGACCTTAAGGCTACACACTGAAGAGGATGTGTATCACAGGGAAAAGTGCCTGGTAAGGCCAGCTGGAAGCTTTAGTGCTTTAAACAGACTGCTGAGAGTTCAGTGTTCCATGGAATGGAGTTCAGGAAGAGTGCTCTTCTTCCAAAACAAGACAAATCCAACCCATTTAAGTGACCACACTGACAGGAATGAGAAAATGCCAGTTGCAGAAGTAGCAACGTTGCTGATCTGGAGCAATACAATCGAATTTTAGGTAATATTTAATTTTATTTCATTATCATCTCTGTCCGTGTGCCTCCAGGTTCCTCTTAACATTGGCGCCACTGTTTGCAGCAAGTCACTTTGTGTATAAATTAACTTCTGGATGAAATATCTGGCAAAAGCCAGAGGAAATGCTGCAAGAAAGAGGGAATTGCACTCAGGTAAGGCCAATAGCAACAGTTGCTTTGTAGAGACTGAAACCTCCTTAAAAAAAAAAGGGGGGGTTTCTTGCATGTAAAAAAATGAAGAAACCAGGACAAAGTAGAAAGCTGGAGTGTGCTTCTGAGCACCTCCTTTCAAAACCATTTAACTATTAAAAAAAAGCTCTAAAAAAGTGAGATGAGGACAGAAATCCCAAATGTTGCAGCAGACATTAAAAATTTAAACTTAAGAGAGAGCAATAAGTTTATAAAGTCTGGTGCTTTGGTCAGGCAAGGCACGCATGAAAAGCAAAAATAAAATCCCAACAAAACCTGATCTCTGATAAGAAGATCCTTGTAGAAGGAAAAAGCATTCCTGATTTGCCTCCAAGAAGTTGGGAAGTGTTCATCAATGGCAATTTTCAGAGGGAATATGGGCAGCATTCCCTTGGCAAGCACCCAAGGATAAACCCCTTCCACAGCAAGCCCACCTGAGAGCCCCTTCTCCCTGCTGTGGGAGAGCTCCTGCTTTCCTAAACCAGCTTTTCTTGTAGGGCAGGAACCCGAGTGCCAGGCCTGCCTCCAAGAGGAGCTGCAGGGCTGTAGCTGGGAAAACAGATCAAGTGACACACAACCCAGAGAGCCAAGCCCACCTGCAGGTTTCCAGACCTAAGCAAAAAGCCTTTGTTGGTGTTTCTGGAGCTTTACTCCCCAGGCACGCCTGCACACACCTCCTGCTTGCCTTGCTAGGGCTACCCTGGCAAGATTAAGTTAACCTGGAGCACCTTGGTCCGACACGATGTCACACCAGCGTCATTATTCCAATTTCTTGTGCCACAGCTGCACCCCGAGGGGAGGGAGAGGCGCAAAGGGGAGCTGACAGAGAGAAGGGCTGCTGCTGTTCTACCTGCTCTCCTGGCTGCAGCATCACTTCAGAAAGCCACTGCCACCTCATCTCACCCCAGTGCCTCAGTTCAAACATCAGAGAGGCTTAGTGATGGAAAAACTCTGCTTTGAGACTGCTGTTAAGTCACCCAGTATTTAATAACACTCTGCTTGAGACTCCCTTTCCTGGGTCACCCAACAGTCTTCAGCTCTTATAGCTGATCCAGAGCCCCATCGTCAGAAGAAACCTACAGCCTCTGCTGGTTTTGCCAGGAACTCACAAATTGTGAAGCCAGAAACCTGAAGATCCAGCTCTTCTCACCTACCAAACTTATTTACAGCTTGACAAGCTCCCATGTTCGAGTAGAGAGCTCTGCAAACAGAACAGGGCACAGAAAAAGACTAAAACTAAAGAAACTCTGAAGCCATACTGTAACCATGCAGATAATGTTAAAATTTCAAGCAAAGGAGAAGGCTCGGTTAATGCCCTCCAGAAACAAACTGGTCTGTCCACACTGGGCAGAGATGATGAACCTCATATAGCTCCTTTCAAAACACAAATTTAACCCTTCCCCACCACCACTCAGAGGTACATGGCATGTTTTCTCCTTGGAAAAACAGCCACTCTGTGGGAAAGGTTAAGATGCCAGGGAGACGAGACTTAGAGGATCACAGAGCAGTGATAACACTTCCTGCCAGTGAACTGCTGCACAGCACTAATAAAAGTGGCAGAATAAAACAGTGATAATTCTCTGCATGGCACATTAGAAATAAAATGCAGCTCCTTCATGCAAGAATAAGAGACTTTTTGTCTCTGTTTCTTAAGAAAAGCAGACTTATGTTCTCAGTTTGTGCTCTTCCCACCCAGTGACCACTGAACTAAAAAAAGGCAGTTTTATAGCAGAAGGCAAGAAACTTGCAGCTTCAAATTTCCATCAAAACAAGGGAGAAACGAGGACACAGCACCACCAGCCTCTGAGGAAGAGAAAAGCACAGCCCCATGGGCACTTGGCAGCACCTCTGGCCACTGTGGCACACCAGAGGCTGAGGCACTGTCACCTCCCTGCTCACCCATGCCGTGCCAGCAGGAGGGCAGCCCTGCTGGGATGGTTTGGGAGCTGTTTTTCCTTCCAGGGAAAGGGGTGCAAGGCCCCCAGCCTTGGCTTCGTGGAAACAGATCCCCAGATAATCGAATTGTTGGGTTTTTGTTTGGTAATCCAAGGGGATTCCCCATCATTTTAGTCACAGGAGTTGAGCAATACTGTATGTTTCTAAGTAGCTCTATCCTGTGCTGAAAGAAAAATTTACCAGGAAAAGAACAGCAATTCCTGAAAGCAATCCAATTTGTCTGATTTCACACAGGAAAGAGTGTGTTTGTGTGCTTATCAAACAGGTAAGGAGTATGTTTCTATAGTGACAAGTACTGCAAAAAGGGCTCAGAAGACAGGGTTGGTTTTATTTTTTTTTCCAATCAGACCAAAGAGTGGAGTTAAAGGGATACTGCTCACTCGTTGTTTTGGAAAAGTTTGCGGCAGTGATTTTCCAGTAACAGCATGTCCTGGCACAATTACACCACTGACTTCCCTGCTCCAGCTAACCAGGCTTCCTTGTTTTCCCCAACCACTACACCTCATTCCTGCTCTGCTTGGCTGCTCTACAGCTGCAACAAGGATAAAACTACCTGGCCACTCCTCTCCTAGCCCTGTGGAGGCTTCTCGGGTTATTTTTTTTTTCCTTACAAGCAAACACATCTCCTTTGCCCTAAAGCTCACTTTAGAAAGCTTTCTGCCTGTTGCAACAGGAAAAGCAGCTTTTTTTGGTCTGTCTGCCTTTCTTACACACCCTGCACCTTCTCTAGTGAGCCTCCTGTGCAGGGCTTCCCTCCTGTCACCCATCCCACCCCTTCCCCAAAGCCACCCCCTTCCCACAGCTCTGGTGTGTCCCCCTTGCTTTGCCTCTGGGTACATCCAAGGGTGTGTCACAGCCTTCCGTGTGGGAACTGAGAAAGGACCTGAACCAGTGTGAAATTTAATGACAATGCCATAAACACGTGTTAAAACTTTGAGGGTTAAAAAAAACCAAACAAACAAAAAACAACAAAACCCCACCAATTCTGTTAACGTATCCCATAGCAGCACAATGTGTGACACTATTTTGCAAAGTTTATTTTGGATTTAACCATTATTTTGCAAGGACCATTTTGTTCAGTCCCTTCTGACCTTGTCACCTTGATAAGGGACAAACACCCCACTTGCCTCAGACACCTTAGAGCATCTTATCTTTCCACAGGCAGAATCACCTCTCAAGAAGCTCAAGGTCCAAGTCGTTAGCCAGTCCTTTGTCCTGGCAGACAAAGCTCAGGGAAGGGGACATCTTCCCCCAAGCCCTTCTTCCACTTCCACAGCATGGAGGTGGGGATAGGGAAGAAATCAGACACTTGAAGATGCCTAGTAAGCAGCTCAAACCCTGTAAAAAAAGCCTTTGCACAAAAAAAAGTGGATTTTGCCCATTTTGACACCTTCAGGCCAAGTTTACATACAACTTCTACCAAACTCATGGCATTACCTCCAGCAGAAGGTAAGTCATTATATGAAAATAAAGAAGTTAGTAAAAAATAAATACGATTTTCAGTGTTGTCAGCTAAGTATGGCATCTAACAGAGCACATTTTTTTTTCTTAAATTAAGAAGGTATGTCAGGTTCTCCACTACTGTTCCATATATAGATTTACCCCAGGATGTGACAAGAAGACATCAAAAAAGTCACCATCTTCACTTCATAAACACTTGAATTTTTAGCTAAAAATCTGACTGCGTAAGACAATTTACTTCTCACTGTTTTAGACTGAACTAACAAAGCCAGGACCAGACCTAAAATGTTGCAAAGCACATGCTAAGAAATTGAGAACATTATGAGTAGAAATGAACTGTTTCTGTCCTGTTACTGACTGGTACTCCATAAATAAAACCCCATAAACAGTAAATACAGGTAAGGCTCAACATCCCTCTAAACCCTCAATTATAGAATTAGTGTTACCCACAACAGCACAGGTTTTCAGAGTTTTGAAAAAGCTCCCCTAACACTTCTGCTATGTGGGCTTGCAGTTATACAAGAAACTGCAGTTATTTTCAAACTCGTTTGGAAAAAAAGTGGATTGGAAAGGAAGTATTTTCTTTCTGCTTAGCTAGTTTCAAGAATGTTGTGGCCTATGTTAATGTCACACCACTTTTTGCAATAAAATGGCGCTCCAGTACAGTAGGAGTAGCATTACAAAATTCCTGAAACACTGCCAAGACTAGTACCCATTTCATACAAGTTCCTATTCAGAAGCCAGTCTACTATATTAGCAATTAGAATTGCAAATAAGAACTAGGACTGCTGGAGCTCTAAGCAGCTTCACATCGGGTTTCTCAAGGCAGCACACTCCGAACTCCATTCCTGACTTCACAGAACTTACTGGAGTCAAAATACACTGAACTGAGCCCAAGCAGCATTAGATTCATACACTGTAGCCAGCAACTGCATCAGTTCATGACAGAAAGCAAATTTCTGGGTTTTTCATACGTCCTGCACATATACATACTAACAGACAAGCGTATTTCCCTGCAAATTCCCCTGCTCCACTGGAGGAGGAAAGACCCTCTGAATTGCTGTTCCTGGTGCACAAACACAGCTGAGATTATGGCTCAGAAAGTCACAGGTATCTGTTCAAGTTACAGAGGGGAAAGAGCTCTCCAGGCCTAATTCTGCTCATCCTACCTTAGCAGGCACTACCACACATTTATTCATAAAACACACGGCGCTCTGCAGAGTGGGAAGTCAGGACAAGAGAGCTGCCCAGTAGTGTAAAGAACGAGAAACTGATTGCTCAAAACTTCAGCATGAACTCTGCCTCTGTGCTACAGCACTTGCTTGCCTAAAATACATTAAAGCATAAATATTAGCAGCAGATGTCTTCATATTCCACAAAATTCACAAGGGGAAAACCCAGCCTTGAAGTTGAACAATGCAAGGCCTTTCTTTCTTTTGCTCAGCCTCAGGAAGTCAGTGGGAGAACATGCAGGCACTTGCCTGGCATGGTCCAAGCTGCTCAAGAGCCCACAGTTTTCCTAGGAAAAGACTTCATCACCAGGACCAGCAAGCCTGAGCAAACCCAGGGAGTTAGGGGAGCACAGCTAAAGGCAGTCACTCATCACACAATTCAAAGCAATTCAGCATTGCTCACACCAAGGTTGGTCCAAGCCAACTTTGCTAAGACCACTCAACTGCTCAGGTTTAAGGCACAAAATATGTTGTTTCCATTTACTTATTGCCAAGCTCAAGTCAGCCTGGTGGGAAAAAAAAGAAATTGTTCTGTATGAGGCTTGATACCTCCCTCCCACACCCCAAATCAGCCCCCAGACTTCTTTTATCAGAGAGCAGACTGTCAGAGATGCCAGGGCCAGCACTGGCCATGCCAAGACAGCAGAGCTGTTTGCAAACCCAGGTGAGAGAACACCAGCCCCAGCAAGGGCAGCACAACAGCAGCAAGGAGCCTGGTGTGCCTGCTGCAACACCCTAAGAGCAAACACAACCATCCCTAATTCCTACACCTCAGAAAGGGGACTGAGCCCAAAACTCACTGATCCATGCGTAACCTGACTTGGCACAAACATCCATCCTTCCTTCCATTTAGGCCACAAGCACATTTTAGGCCACACTCAGAAGCCCCAATTGTTTCAGAGAACACCATGGTAGAGCCCAGCCTTCTGAACTGGAGAAAGGCCATCAGATCAATCAAGCACAGGATCCTCAGGAAGCGTTAAGAGAACAGGACAGACAGTAGCATTTCCCAGGATCAACCTCCTGGTCTATAAGATTATAGCACTTAAAAGATTGTGGCAAGACACAGGCCGCACTTTGACAGAAGAAAAGTTACCAGAAGGCTGCTGAACTCCATGTTAGCAAGTTGGACCAGATGATCTTAAAGGTCTTTTCCAACCTAGTTCATTCTGTGATTAGCCAGGTATTTCTTGACCAACCTATTCCTCAACATCTGCTGAGGAGAAAGCACCACCACTGTCCCCACAGTGACACTTTTCTTCTGAAAATGTCATCTTCCCTGGCTAACATCCCACAGCTCTTGCTCTCTGCCTCTTTCAATACAGTCAGGCCCTACCTACTGCCTGGACAATCATGACCCTAAGGATCTCTAGCACATCTCCATGCTGAAGAATCCCAACTTACTTACAAGCTGCTGGTGGCAGAAACCCTCCTCTTGCTTTACCAGACACTTTACCAAGCTTCATTATGATCCTCTCAAGGAGGCAGATGACCAGACTGGACCACAGCACACCAGCATGCCATGGATTAAGGAGCTTCACACACCATCTTCCATCTTCTCTCAGTCCTTCACTTCTGGAGCTGGTTTTGCTCTGTTGACACTCAGCACCCACCTGGTGCTTTTGTAAAGCCATCATAGATCCTTTTCTCCCACGGCTTCACTGCTCCATGGCAGCAGCTGCCCCTGAACCATTTAGTGCCTATCTCCCGGCAGCTTCCTGCTGGTGCCTCCCACGGGAATTACTTGGCAGTCTCACCCTGCTGTGGCAGCAGGCAGCCTTCACCTCCATCCCCCTGGACAATGGGTGCCAGCACCCCAGCAGTGCCTCCTGTGCTTCTCCAGATGAGGTGGGGCCATACTGACCACCACGGAGTTTGTGCCAGCACCACTGCTCTCCACAACAGGAGAGCTGCACCTCACCACAGCCCTGCCTCCACTCCAACAGCAGTCTCATCCTTGCCATGATCTTACTCCAGGGCTGCCTGGTTTTCCCAAAAAGGCCTGAGATTTACAGGAGATGTTGAACAAGTGAATCAACCCCAATCAGTCCTTGCCCTCTCCAACATTCAGGCTTTTAAAGGCTCCAAGGCAGCAGCTTCATGTCTGACTTCCATTGCAGTCCCATCTCCACACATACACCAGCTTTTAAAGAATGTTCTCCTTGGCTTTTTCCAGATACTCCATGTGTGCTGCTTCCTGGGTATCCCAAACTACCATAAAGCAAAAACCCAGCCTCCAATCCGCTGCATTCCAGCACAGACAGGGATGGTGAGCAGGGTGAGTTACCTAACCACAACTCAGAGTTCTCAAGTGTTGTGTGACCTTGGAGAATTGTTAAGAAAACATTTGCTGCACCTTCTGTTTCACCTCCTTTGCATTAAGAGGTCAGTTCAAGCCTGTGCAGGACTCAGAATCAAAGACAGGTTAAGGCACAGAACTTTTTTAAAATCTTCCCAGTAAAATAAAGTCCAGCCAAGCGTTGCTCACAGAACTTTTATACTTGGAGCTATTCCTGCCTGGAAGGACTCCCTAAGAAACTCCCTTTTCCTCATGTGTCTGAAGAGGGATCAGTTACTAGGGTTTATTTTTGCAAATTACTCCTAAAGCATTCCTTTGGCTAACATTATTGTGTATTTTATTTGGCTCACCAGCATTTACAAACTTTTATCTCCTTCCTTAGGATACAGCTTCAACTTTGAGAGTTTCCCTTTTTAGTTCAATAACTTCCTTTACTAAGCTGTTTGAGCCTTTCTGCTTCCTCTTACCCTTGTTCAAGCCTCTGATGGAAGCAAATATATTCCACCTAACATGGCATTCACAACCATCAGCAGGTTTGCTGCAGACCACTTAAATTCCTCACCTCTCCTTTAGAGGCGACTTGTTTCAAAAAAATGGAGGTACAGAATTGCACTTGGGCACAACAGGTTTTGTCAACATATTTAACAGACTTTTCACACCTGTAAAGCCGTAAGAAACATAAAAGCCTTTTTTTTATTATTAGGGTGGTCGTTACCTTTTCATGCCGGCAGCCCCAGAACACTTTTCTTTTTACGCTGTTCAGTCTGGAATAATCCAAGATATTCTCCACAGAGGTCAATAGGTTTGCTAACACTATAACCTCTAAAACTCCCCTCCAACTGTTTTCAACAGGCCATAATGGCATGCATTGATCCCCAAGAGCCAAGGACCACTCCAGCTGGTCAAACACACATCTACCTCTGGCTGAGCCAAGCTGCTTGAATTTCACTGCCTCTGGGGGCCTCCAGACACTTACTGGGATCTCCGAGATGCATTTATCTCCCTTTAATTCTTTTCCTCATTTATTTCTCACGTCCTAGCTGCATACTGCCATCCTCAAGAAGGCAACTTGAAAAGCCATCATCTCTCAGCTCCTCTGGGCAGCAGCACCAGCACAATTCTGTATCCACAAGCACCCAAAGGTACGAGTAAAGCCTGAGTACTTAAAGCCTATCACACTCCCGAACACCAGGTACATCCAGAGCTAAACAAAACCCCTCTCCCTATTCTCAGCCCAGGGCCTCAGACAAGGTGGTGATGCTCAGGTTAGGAGCTTGTCTGAAGAAAAAAATGTCTTTGCCGCAACAAGAACTTTTGTCCAATAAAATACTCTGCAGAAAGTCAGCAGCTTTGAAACAAACAAACAAAACAAGCAAAAGGCAAGCCATGAATACTCTAGTCTCTTTCAACAGGAGGTTTAGAAACTCACTGACCATGAGTTTCAGGCCGTGCTTTATTAGGCTTTTACTTCTGATCAGCTCTAACCCCGCGAATGTGACAGCCCTGCTCGCTGTCCCGAGCAGCAACATGTGCTTTCCTCGCACAACTTCCCTCAACTGCGGCCCAGCTCTGTTTTCTCAACTCAGCTGTAACCCATTTCGATATCGAGACATCCCGAGCGTTTCACCCATTAACGCTGCACCCTCCACTCGTCCCACGGGCAGTGCTGCCACTGACCAGGCGCGGCTCCTTCCCGCACCTCCAGCTTCGCTCCTCCACATCAGAGCCACACACGCACCTCTTCACTGTTCCAAACAGCCCAGATAAGACCCAACTTTTTGATCCATACGGTTCGGACCTATCCATCAGGCACACAAGCAGCTCCCGTAGTACTTTTCGGTGCAGGAACCAGCGCCAAACCCAGGTGTCCACGCCCCGAGAGCTGGAGATCAGACTCTCGGCTCAGCCATGCTTTCTCACGCTGCCGGGCCGACAAGGGGTACAGGCGGCAGGAACCACGCCGGAGACTGATTTCAAGGGGTGCCGGTCTGCTCCGAGAGATTAAACCCAAAAGGAAGCCACAGCTCCCATCAACACGAGAAGTTCGCACACACGACAACCGCAGGCTGCAACTTGCGAGGAACCGGCTCGCCCCGGGCACAGCCCCGGCACCGGGAAAGCCACCGGGGAGCCCGACCTGCGCACCGAGTTTTAGGGCGAGGATTGTACGGAGTGCTGGGGGATTATCCACAAACACAGCACACCCTCCCCGCCTAGCAGCACATTCAACCCGCCTTACAATAAAACCTGAAAAACGTGAAAAAGACAGCGATGAGCGCCGGGACACCCTCTCCTCTCCATCCAGGGAAGAGAGGAAAACAGCAAACACCACGCACCAGGACAGCGAACAAAACGCGGCTCCCGGCGCTTCCCCTCCCTCCCCGTCCCGCGGGCTCCCCGGTGNCGCGCCCCGCACCTGCGGCCGCCCCGCTCCGCCCCGAGGCCGGGCGGGCTCCCCACAGGGCCCGTGCGGGGCCGGCCTGGCCCTCGGGGTGTCCCGGCGTGGAGGGAGGGCACGGGGACCGCCGGAGAGCCACTGCCGGCGCTGCCTCAGCGACCCCACGCTGTGCCTGGAGCGGTGTGCGAGCGCCCCTGCGGCTCTGGCAGGCCTGGGGCTGCGACCATTCCCTGGGGAGGCTGTTCAGTTTCACCCTCTGGGTGGAAAACTTCGTCCTAACATCTAAGGAACACCCCCACCCCACCCCGACCTGCTCTTGCGTAGATCACGGGATCCTTCGGATTGGGAGGCACCTCTGGAGATTATCCAGTCCAGCCCCCCATAGCAGGTGACACAGGAATGTCTCCAGGTGGGTTTGGAAGGTCTCCAGAGAGAGAGAGAATCCACACACTCTCCCTGGACAGCCTGTTCCGGTGCTCTGCCAACCTGAGCAGAAGGAAATTCTTCCTCGTGTTGTGGTGAAACTTCTTGTTTTAGTTCATTGCTCCCTGTCTTGTCGCTGGGCACCACAGAAGAGAGTCTGGCATTATCCTTTTGACACCTGCTTTGAGATATTTGCATGCATTAATGAGATCCCCTTTCCGTCTTCTCTAATTAATCAGGCCCAGCTCCCACATTGATGCTCCAGACCCCACATCACCTTTGTGGCTTCTGCTGGATGTTCAGTTTAAAATAAACGCATCAGTCTAGCTTAAACGGGTGTTTTCCCTACAACACAAACTTACAGCAAAGTTTAGCTCCTTTAATCTTTCAAATATGTCTGTATGAAGTTACAAACATCCACTTTAGGAAAATAAGGCAGGATAAGTTTCAGCCCGCCAGCTGATCCATGGTAACTGGTTGCGCACGTGCCCTTAGGTCACCCCAGCTGTGAGAAAAAACATGTTAAATTTCAAGAAGAATTTCCCTTTCATCATAACAGGGCCTTCAGCACTCAGCTTCTGAGCCTTTTAGCTCAGGGATGAAAACTGAGGGCTTGAACCTTAATTTCGTACTGTGGGATTAGAAATTCATCAGGTATCGAGAATCAAAAAAATAACAAAGCAGAACAGTAAAAAACAGAAAAGCCATTCTGAAATGCAAATAAAAACATGTTGAAGTTATTGTTGCCAAAATAAATGATAAGATAGAGCACATTCCAGAGGCAATACGGAGGGGGAGATGCTGGCTTGGGCAGCTGCTTCCCAGAGCAGGTTACAAAACAGGAATACATTTCCTATAAAATAAGGGGAAGCGGAGGGATGGAGGCTGGCCACAACAATATAGATCCAGCAAGGATGGAATTAGTAAATGCACGTGATTGAACTCTTGTGGTAACTGGAAACTGAGCAAGAGGAGGTCCTGTGTCTCAGTTTTGAGCTGGGACTGGTTTTCTGTGTGGCTTTTTGGTTGGTTTTCTTTTGTCACTTTGCTATTAAGAATTTATTCTGTTAGTTAGCATAAGTAATATGGTTTCCCTTAAGTTTCTAAAATTAAGGATCACAGAAGAACTTTGGATAACTCCCCTCCTACATTTGTAGAATTAAGTTTTTCATGCTTATACTGTGTTAAAGCAACTCTTATTAATATTCATGAGCAGTAACCTTTTGATCAGAAGCAAGAAATAGACCTGTTGGATACAAACCTCCTGTGAGTTTGTAAAAAATTAAACTCTCCCCATTCACCTGGCAAGTTATGAGGAAGTGAAATGCGTTTGTGCATCTTCAGTTTTCTCAAAAATATGGAATGAAAATAATGCTGTGGCATTTTTTTTTTTCCTTCATTCCATATGAAGGATCTGGAGAGAAGATTTATGTTTCACTCTTCCAGGGTGTGACCATCTGGTAGATGCAACTCTCTGACCACACCTGAACTTCTCTGACTAGTGGAATGAGATAGTAATCAACCAAATTTCTGCATAATAGAAATCACTAATGGAATTTCATTATGTTTGTAGAAGTAGTTCAAACTAATTTATTATTTTGAAACTTTGTATTTGCTTGGGATAATAGGCATTTCGCATTAAGTATTTATTATCTGCACTTAAAATTGTGCTGGGTGGTTAAAGTGTTATTTTGTCCTACTGGCACAGAGAAAAGGAAATTCAGTATATTGCTGCTAAGAAGAAATCTGAGTTTACCAGAAGCCTTTTAAAATTACTCTTCTAATAATCTAGACACAACACTAACTATCTGTAGAGCTTTTTTCTACAGGTAGGTTGAATTATTTTATCCTGTTTAAATATGAAACTGAGTGCCTTGTTTAGGCCAATAGTGGAGAGGAGGATCATTTGCTTCTCACCAGGAAAGATTTTCTCCTCAGACTGCACAATCCAAATGACTCTGATCCTTTGATTAATATAGGAAGGCAAAGGAGAGTAGGGGTTTCTCTCCTGACTCTATATTAAAGGATGGCGGGATTCTCTGGTAAGTACTGCAGAATTTCTTGCCTCTTTGACCTGTTTTCCCCATATCTCTACCTTAAGAACACGTGGAAGGACTACTGTCAGCTAGCTTGAGGCCTTTAGCCTTCTTTGCATAAACAATTCCAAGTCTTTTAAAAGGTTTCAGCTCCCTTAAAAAGCCAGGCATAAAGGGTTAGAACTGCGGAGAGATAAAGCACAAAGCTTTCACCACCAAAGGACAGGGATTAACAGATTTCTTGAGTGTCAGTTATGGGAGAAATATAATAATATTTTTCTCTTTTTAGAGAAATAACATCTCTAACTGTACAAGCCAGATACAAAAGAAAAACCCTAAAGGTTGTTTTGCTTGCTTTCTAGCTTCAGTGGTGTATTTTTTTGCAGTGACTGTGATGCTGGGCTGGCTCTGTCTGTCTGGTGAGGGGTGGGGCTGTACAAACACACCATTTCTCTGCTGTCAGGGAGTTGGGGATGGATTTTGAGAGGAAAGAAGAAATAGGAAGCCACAGACCCTATGCTGATGTCATCTGGGTCATCCTAAACTCTTCTGTTTGTCCATGAGACATAACATGAAGTGCCTTACTTCTGGTCTCACCTTTCCAAACCAATTTTAAGGTACTTTGGGTTATTTCAACACAGCAATGTTTTGGAATGGTAATGGGTGAGTGGTTCCTTCCACATCTGGGGCTGTGAGGGAGAGGCTGGTCCTGGAGCTGGAGAGTCAAGCCTGGCATTCCATTGCAAAATGGAACGAGTCACTGCAGAAATGACTCACAGGGTCAGTCATGCTGATAACTGGAAGGCACTGGCCTTTTTTCTAGTGCTGGTAGCAATATGTTTGGTGTTTGGTATCCACAGCAGACAGATTCTGGAAGAACTCGTGCTGGGAGTAAATCTGTCCTGGAAGTGTGTCTGCTTTGTGCCATGGGGGAAAGGCTTTGAAGAAACCACAAACCTCTGGGGGATTTCACTAGAAATTTGGTCTTCTGCTGTAACTGGAGGTGTATCTGGAAGTGAAAACTCAAAGCCAGTCTTCTTCATTTTCCATGTTTTTAAAACATTTTTTTGTTTTTAACTGAGATTTGAAGACATTTAGAAGAGATTTGGACACATCCTTGCAAATATTTGGCATAAGACATTTGCGTATGATGCATGAGTAGTTATAATGTCAGAAGAGCAACTGGAAAATCTCAATATGAACTTAGGAACCCATACAAAATTGTTTCATAATCAGTTATCATTTTACTGGAAAAAGCTCAATGTGAACTTAAGACTCTTTATGAAATTGCTTTGTAATCAGTTATAATTTTCAAGTTTTGAGATAAAACGCATGGGATGAAAAGCAAAACTTCCAAAAATTCCAAAAAGCATCCATTCAAAATGATTCAGACATCCTCACTGTTACCAATGGTGAAAGTGAACTCCTTCAGGAAGGAAGGGGGATAAAAGGATGGAGCCAGGCTCTGCTTGGTGGTGCCAGGCAATAGGACAAGAGGGAATGGACAGGAATTGATGCCCAGGAAGTTCCACCTGGACACGAGGCAGAAATTCTTCCCGGGGCAGTGCCCAGCCCTGAGCACATTGTGCAGAGAGGCTGTGGAGTCTCCTCACTGGGGATATTCCAGAGCCAGCTGGACACAACCCTGTGCCCTGTGCTCTGGGCTGGCCCTGCTGGAGCAGGGAGGTGGGACTGGCTGACACCACTCACTGTGGTCCCTTCCAGCCTGGCCCATTCTGGGATGTGGAATATGTCATCATTTTACTTAGAGAGAAGAAAACACACTTGCTTTTTTAATTGTTGTGAAATACAAAAACAGTCTGGATGCCCCATAATTTTTCAGAGCAGCAGTTTGACATCACTGAGAGTGTAGCCCATGGTTTAACTCCTTTCCAAGTTAAATTAGGCCCCTCATTTAATCCCCTCATGCTGCAGACTTGTACCTGGTTTCAGTGTGAGAGCAGGCTCATGGCTGGAGGACGGGAGAGCAAAGCTTTACCAAACAAATGCTGTGACTGAAAGGTTGCAAAATGCCTGTTTTGAAATCATGGCTGTGACATGTGTGCAGCTCCAAGGGTGACTCATCTAACTGCTGTGTTGATGTCTGCATGTGTCACACCTTTCTGCGTGTGTGAAGTTATTTTAGGAGCAGGGGACAGGAGTGGGGCCACAGGCTGTGGCTGCTGTCGAGGTGCTGGCAGGTTGGGCAGGTTCTTGAGCACAGGGCCCCGTGATGTGACACATCTCCCTGCCATAACACAGCACTGTGGGGTGTGTGGGGACTTAGGGCAAACCTTTCTAGGTGTCAGATTAAAAATCAGGTGTGTGAGGCTCAGCTATGACTGTTGTGGGAAAATAACTCTGGTTTTTCTAGCGAGAGAGAAATGCAGGCAGCGTCAGAAAAGAGCGAGGTGGCTCCAGGTCTGTGTCTGACAGCCAAGAAAGCCACAGCTAGCAGTCTTGATAGTCTCTCTAGATGCTTCTATTTCCCCCTTTCAAAGGAATAGAATAGAATAGAATATTTCAGTTGTAAGGGACCTACAATGACCATCTGGTCAGAGCACTTCAGGGCTAGCTAAAATTTAAAGCATGGTATTAAGGGCACTGTCCAAATGCCTCTTAAACATGGTTAGGAACAATGGTCCCAAATCTGAAAATATTTCTGGTTTTTGTTCTGTTCTGTTTTGTTTTCCTCAAATTCCCGTGGCAGTCCCAGTTTCATGGATCCACAGGGCACAGGTCAGGGAGGTTCTCAGGCTGTTCTTCCCACTGCTGTCAGGTGGATGACTAGGAAATTGTCAAGATATTATTTTTAATCACATTCATGGTTCCATTAAGAATTTTACAATTTAAATTTCTGGTGCAAAGTAATCTGAACACTCTGGCAGAATCTCAATTAACCGTGTTTATAAATCCTTTTGTATGTATAAGTATAAATATTTTGCATACCTAGCTAGAAACATTAGTTACGGAACTGAGCTTTGAAATGCTGGGAGGGTTACCTTTCAGTCAATTTAAGAAAGCAGGAAAAGTAATGTTCAGCAATGGAGAAAGGGGGAATGTTTCCTCCTTTATGCAAAAGTGTTTCAAGACATTCTCCCTCCTGCCCCCTCAGAAAGAAAATAAGCTTTCTTTATGCAAATGCCAAGAACTACAAAAATTATCCAAAACCCCCAAGAGTCATACATGAAAATTAAAAAGAGAACAACAACACCAAAAAAAAAACCAACAAACTACTAGATGCTTTTCATTTTTAGCAGTAATGGTTTAATATTAGGATCTGTTTTGATACACAAAAAAGCTCCCTAATCTCTGTCCTCACTGAAAATTAGCAATTAATTATTTAGTGGCTATTTTAGTTAAGCTGTCACAGAGTAACCTCTTCCCTAAGCACCCTGTCTGCAAGGGAAAGGATTTTATTTCTGGGTAACCACACAGCACATGCAGGTGAAGTTAAATAATTTTTGATTCTGAACTAGCACTCATCTGAGGGAGCTGATCTAAACATATATTCCAACACAGGTCTGATAATGCTGGACTAGATAAGGTTGATTTTGTTTTCTGGGTTTGTTTTCAACTTTATTTTCCAAACATGAATTTGGTTCTAAGCTTGCATTTCACTCTTTGGTAATTAAAGCAGGTGTGCATTGCCTAAAGTGTGTGGATTAAAAAATCGATGCTTGTAGGATTGAACTTTGTGTTTTATTCTATTGATTTCTCTTTCTTACTCTTTACCCTCCCTACTCCAATTCAGTTCTTAAATTCTTCTCATATTTTCTTGGTAGTTTTCCTTTTCTCCCTTCAGTTTCTTCTAACTGTCTTGAGAACTGAGGAGGAAATGTTGCTGAATAGAAGTTGCAGTATTGAATATTGCTCCTCTGAAGCTGTCAGTTCTTAAGATGTTCTCTGAGAAAAAAGTGGTATGGAACTATATTTCAGAATGAGCTATTTTTTGCCATTCTAATGAGGTCATTGACTTTAATAGCTTCTGTGAGATGGTCAAATGAGCAAGAACAGGGTTTCCAAACATTTCTGATTACAGACCCTTTGTGTCCTCATGAGATCTCTGGTCATTTCCTGCTGATCACACCACAGATTGCTCTATAGCTTGGGAAGCCTGTGAAAAATCACTTCCCCTTTCCACCAGCATCTCTTTTTGTTACTTCATAAAATCTTTCCTGCGGACCTGGAGCGATGTTCAGGGTTTGCAGGTGGGAACTGCTGCTTTAGACCACGGTGTGTGGGGTCATCCCAGAGGAGGCCAGTTGTTATTATCTGTAAGAAAACTCTTAGCAGGGCTCTAATTGCCAGTGGTGTTAGGCTGCAGCTTGTCTTTCAGTGCAAGGGAGGCTTCTAACCATCTAACCCGAAAGTCAGCTGAAAAACTGTGCTTTTTGTTGACCTGTATTTTAAAGTGCAGGTGAGCATTCATCTCTGAAATTACCAGGAGGTACCTGAGTATCTTCTCAAGCTGTGGTGAATAATGCCAATGGCATACTGTGCTGCCATCTTTACCTTTGATTGTTTCTAATGCTGTCACAGTGTAGTGGGCAGGCCTCCAGTGAGTATATGCAATATGTTATGTAATTTTTTTAGCCCCAGCTGCTATGGAAAGCATGATAGGATGGATACCTTGGCTGCTCTCAGCACTTGAGAGCCTTTGAGCAATCACAATTGCTGTTGTCAAATGTAAATCAGCTGAGAAGCTCTTGCAGGAGGCTCTGTACAGGTGATGGATGTGATCTGGGGAGCTGAAATCCATCTGCTTCGATTCTTTTGCTGCCTGTGCTACCTTGGGCATTTATTTTTTTTATTTCAGTGATGGAAACAAAGAAGCATAGATCATCAAGACCTGCTTGAGGCAAACCAATCTGTGCCTTCCAGAGCAGGGTGAGAAAAAAGGCTGCTGCAATCAATCTGTGAGTTTCAAGCACTGTAAAATGGAAACAACCCCCACCTTTCCTGAAAAAAAATCTCATGAGTTCAGCAAATAGCATGGAAAAAGAATGCATCATGAACCAGCTGCTCTTTAGAATGGGTAAAAGGTGTAAAAGCCAAGATGAGGAAACTCTGGATGCTGGGATTCAGTTTAGACAAGGGAGTTCACACCAAATTTGAGCTGGTTGCTCAGTATTCTGTCAGTGAGTGTATTTGCATTAAATCCAGCAAAAGCATGATATCCAAGAAGGAACAAGTTGCTGAACATGCTTTCCCTTTTCCATATAATACCAGCAGGGGTGAAGTGACATCCCCTCCTCAAAGACAAGATGTGGTGGATCAAGTAAATATATTTATAGTAAGGTAAACATGTTTATAGGAAAGTAAATATGTTTATAATAAAGTAAAAACATTTTTACTATACTATGCTGTAGCTTACAATTATTCTCATGTGTTTCTTGTTATGAATCACACTGCCTTGAAATGATGGCCACACTTCTCCAAGTGTTTCAAATCACCATTAATTAAATGATGATTACTTAAACCCTCCTGAAGGGAGCTGGGCTAGCACATACTCTGTGGTGTCCCTCAGGAAGGTTTGTTTCTATGGGAAGGTTTTTCAGGGATTAAGGGATGTTTTTAAAGCCTTGACATTGTGTTCCTTCCTCTCTCAACTTTAGCTTGACTTGCATTAAACTGATCTATGTCCTTTAAAGGCTTTTACTCATATCTTGTATTGGCATAATGTGTGAAACTTTCTTATTGTGGAGTAAAACTGTTGGTGTTTTGGTTGTTTGGAGAGCCCATGGGTGGGTTTAAATTTGGTACTGACAATTGCAGTGCTACAACCTTCTTTGATTAAATCTCTGCTGAAACTGGTGGATAAAACAAGAGTCAAGGTAAGGCGTAACTGCAGTTAATCTCTTTTGTAGCTATGAAATGAAGTAAGGGCTGAAAGTCTGTTTAGAAATGTTATGTGCATTTTTGGGTTTTTTTTTTCATTTTTGTGAGCAGGTAGCCTTGCATTCTTTGCAGCTGAAGTTCTGTTTATTTTCTTTTCTTAAATCTTGTAACATTTTCTGAGATAAATCACCACCTGAGAAGTTAAAGAGATTGTAAATAAGCTTTTTTTTTATTCTTTTAGCACTGACATAGTTAAAATCCTTTGGGTTTCATTTAAGGAGTCATCTCATTCAGCTCACTACTTAATTTGAAGTTATATTTTTACTGTGCATAACCATAATACTGAAAGGGAAAGATGTTAATCATTAGTATAACTGAAGCAGGGGAGAATTATTTCCTCTTCAGTATCTTTTGAGATAGCTGAAGGTGTGCTTTCTCATAGCTCGATTAGGTATTCTTATCTTCTAAAAATATTTTAACTGCTTTAATAAAGCTTGTGAGAAATCTTTATGGAGGAAGGAGGGGTAGTCTCTTCAGATCATAGGGAGGATAAAAGTTTGAAATAAAATTGACTCACACCTGGATAATCTAGAGCTGGGGAAAAAAAATAATATAGGAGCAGTAGACCTTTAAGAGAGTCTTGGGAAAAAGAGGAGTGGAGTTTTTAACTCTAACAAGCAAATCTTCAAATGCCAGTGGGCAGAGGCAGACTGTGAGGTGTGTCTCAAAACTGGCATGTGGTTCTTGTCTATTAATGGCTCCAAAACCTCAAGAAATGCTGAGAAATAAATCACCTTTCTAATAGAATACTTTGAGCCTGCTTGTCTGGGGGCTTTGTGTGGTTCCTTGTGAGTACATTGATATTAGAGTTTGATTTATTGCAAGTCAGCTTGTTCCTGAAAATTGAAAATACCCTATTGTATGTCTGAATACACCTGTACACAAAATAAACCTCAGTTCTGCCTCTAGGTATGGTCTCTAATATGATGTAAAACCTGACATGTCTAGTTAACACTAACTGTGGATAAAGGTATTGCATAAGTACTGTGGATTTGTGATTTTTTTTTTTTTAATGATTTGATTTCTACCTTCCATTACTCGCCTAAAAACTTGTTACCATGAAGGTAACCAGTGTTTGGTGTGACTCATTGTAGAAACTTGAGGGAATGTTTGGCTGGAATTTCTAACCTGCCAGCTCTATATAAAGCAAGAAAGGGTTTATTTTGTTCAGTCACAGACTTTAGATCGTAGTGCTCAAGTGTCCTCAAATCACAGGGCTTTGCCCTTATTAAAAATAAGGGTCTCTTAACAATGCTCAGCAATGACTCAGGTGTGTGCATATCTGAATTTAAGTTTCTATACTTGGAATTAAGGGCTTAACTGGACTTGCTAAATTTGAAGATTCTGCTAAGTATCTTTATTCAGAAGCAAGTCACAGAAAAAAATCTGGAAAGGGTGTTTGATTTTCTTTAGAATTACCTTTGTTATTTTAGCAGTCATAAAAGGTAGTGGAGAGACAGGAATGGAAATAGCTCAAAAACCAATTGAGTGTGGCGTGAGTTGTAACAATGACTTTACTGTGACTCCACCTTGAAATGAAGAGACTAGCAGACTTTTCCCTGCAGAAAAACTTTTCCCTTTTACCTGGCATGGGTATCCTGATGGCTGTCACATGCCAGGAGTAGGCATATTCCCTGTGGGTATGACTTGAGGTTGCAGTTTAGGGCAGAGCAAGTGTCATTTCCTGAGCATTTTGCTCTCAATTCTTTGTATGGAAAGGATAAGAGACATAGCTTTTTTCTTTTTTTTTTTTTTTTGTTTTTCATGTAGCCTCAGCGCCCTCCCTGCTCTAATTTCTCATCAGAGCTGCTGATTTATCCCCTTTTTCTCTATAAAATTCTGTTCTCTCTGCTTTGCACTCCTCTTAGCTAAAACACAAACTTTGTATTTCCACAGCGGGGCTTGAATAGCTTCTTTAACTTTCTGGGTGGAGGAGGGAAGTCCTTTGAAAAGAATATGGGAACACTTTGTGCAAAGGGCTGGGCTCATAATTCAGCATTATCCTGGAGCACACTAGGGTAGTCAGCAAGTATGTGATATTGAAGATTTGCCAGATACCAGAGCTCTGGATGACTGGAATATATTCTTCAGAAGGCTGTGACATCTGACTACACAGCTATTCTTTTCTAACCACAGAACTAACAAGTGTGTCAAAGCTGGGTTTTCCACTGCTCAGCTGCCACTTGGAAGCAAAACTTTTAGGAAAGTCCCACATCCTATTTGAGTACTTGGATTAGAAATGCATATTTCAAAAAGTCTCCACTTGTAATTCAAAGTTGTTAATTTTGGCTTCTAAATAGGTGTTATTCAAGTCATTGGTTCTACCAGGCTCAAGCCTGGGGTTAGACGAGCTAAAAACAAAGCTGAAAACCCCACTACAATGGTATGATATTTGTGATGGATATTATTAGTAGGTTTTTTTTTGCTATTTAATATGTTTTGATCCTTTCAAAGTCATGGGCCACCTTAGTGAGGGCATCTCCTTGCCTTGGCTGCTGTGACCTGTGTCAGGAATTGGTGGGGAATGGAGAGGGGGAACTGTGCTTTCTGAGGAGATAGAAAGCACAAGACCAGGGTAGGAGATTTTCTATTTCTTGGGTGTCCATCTTGAGATACTAGGTCAGAAAACTGAGACTATTTCAATCCTCAGATGGTTATGTATATGATTTCATAAAATACCTTATATTTGGAGCACCCCCACCCTGGTTCCTCTAAGAAATCTGTAGAAAATTTACAGCCAAGGTGTCTGATTTTCTGGATAATTGTCTTATGTATTTAATAGATGTGTACAGTCTGCAAGGAATATACAGCTGTTCTGTTTGTTGTGTTATGGTTTTGTTCTTTCTTTTCTCTTTCCTTTTATTCAGCTGATCTCTAGTTTGGGATGAAGGGGAGGAGAGGAATGTCATTCTCTCTGCAGATGATTTACTTTCTGTGTCTGGGACTAAAGCAAATATTTCTTTTCCCCTATTATATTTCATTCCTAGGGTTGAATCCAGAAGTGACAGCCTTCCCATTAGTGTGATTTGTGGTTGGTTTGTTTTCATTTCAAGGGCTCCTCAGCACAGCTAGCAGCAGACCAGTAGGTAGTTTTCCACTGGGTGCAAATCCAGGTGTGTTCTTGTCATTTTAGAACTTCACAGTTAAAAGTGCAGAGAAAATATTCCCCCAAACCAGCTAGAATTGTATTTGCACAGTTAGAATAATGTAACTTGCCTTCTCTTATCACACCGACCCTAGTATTGATGTTGAATCAGTACCAAAAAGAAATCCAGAGAAGTAACTTTAAAAGTTCAAAGACATTTTTATCTTAATACGCCAGCATGTGATCTGGGATTATAACAAATATAGTTGTGCTGCAGAGCAGCCTCACCCTGACACATCCTGGGCTGGCAAAGTTAGTGCTGTGTAGTGAGCAAAGCCTCTGCTCAAAATCGGTATTAATAAACCTCAGATTTAATCTGGCCCTTGCTGGACTTGGTCTATTGATGCTGCAGAGGCTCGTGCCTGTCAGAAAAGGAGTTTTCTCCTCTATCTGAAGATGTGCCAAGATACTTTCCACAGCAAGACAAGGTTCTGTGGCAGCAGGAGCTGCAGAAGGATAACAACACACTTGGCTGAAGAGTAGGAAAAGTGAGGAGCCAGGGAGAAAAGTCCTGGCACCTGGCAGGGAAAAGCCCTCAGAATTTGTCCCCCTTCCCTCTGCCAGTGAATGCAGCTGGGCTGGAAAGTTTGGGGTGCTTGGGGCTGGACTCCTCCTGCTCTGTCTTCTGCTCTTACTTTGGTAGAAATGGTTTTATTAAGGCCAGAAATGACTGCTGGGCAGCTTCTCTAATGCCAGCAAGAGAAGTTTAGATTTATTCCTGCTTCCCATTGAGCAGGATGGATTTAAAATATCCATCTCCCTACGAAGCAATCTCTAACTCCACATTTCTTGCTTCTCAGCAGATGGCATTTATAGCACCTTGTTAGGCCCTGGGTTTGAAGATTTCTTTAACACTGGGAAAAAAAATTATTGCTACCCATCCTAACCTTTCTGTGAACAAGGATTTTTGAAAATTGCTGTTTTATACAGATGTGCATTTTTTTGAAGGGAGTTTTTCAGGACACCTCTTTAACCCCAGCTGACTGTTTTGGAGGCTCAGGCTTCCTGGCAGTGACTGTGTGGGACACACAGTGCCTTTGGCTTTGTGCTTATTCTTTTCCTGTTTCTTGATCTGGTATGCTCCCTCTTCTTGTTTAATGCAGCAGTTACTGTTCTTTCCCACATGGGCCGTCCTAGGATGTGTTAATTGGTTAAAGTGGTTAGAGCAAGAATCAGGGGCATTGGCTGGTCTGGTGATGGGACTGTAAAGGACTTCTAGACAATATGGTTGGGGACCATCATGTTTTCACTGCAATGGCTAACAAATGCAGTGTCCTGAAATGTTGAGGCACAAATATGCAAAATGACCTCTGTAAATAGCTGAGGCGGCCTTGGTAGATTCTTATCTAAGGGGCTCTTGGTGTGTTTACAAGGAGGGGGGGAAGCCATAATGAACCTCTGGTGCTTAAAATCTTCTCTGAAATAGTCCCATCATTCATTATTGAAGAGTGTGAAACTGTATTTCATGCCGTGGCACTGTATTTTTACTCCTTTCAGTGTACAAGGCTTTGTGTAGACTAGGATTTATGTCACTTGTGTGAGTAGCTCCTTGGTGGCTGTAAACTCTAGCCTAGGTATGAATGTGTCTTTCATCACTTGCAGAGGCTTTACCTTCCCTCCATTCTGCAGGATTAAACTTGACAGGTTCAATGCATGCGGCAGTTTTGACTTTTTGTTTTTGGAGGTTTTTTAGTTCTCCGTGTGGTATGGTGCTGATGCTATTTGTAAGGCAGGGTTGTGGACCCAGTCCCCATTTTGTGCAGTGTCTAAACTGAAAACAGCACCAAGATGCCAGTTCCAAATCGTTTGCGGTGTATGAAGAATAAGAAACAAAAATTTCTGGTAGACAGGAAGAGCACAGAAATTAGTGAACCAATACTGGCCCTGTCCTTGTCACTCCCTGCACTCAAGCCACCATCCTGGTCCTATTTTGTCCTTTTGCCCTGGCAAAGTGATGGTCTGAGCAGATTACCCAGCCATCACACATTCTCATCTTTGTCACGATAAATGTTATGAGTAATAGTTGCATTTTTTGGTGCTGCTGAACTGCTCTGCTTTGGTACAATTCAGCAGTGACCAGAGAAAACCAGGCTGAGAACAGCTGTAAGCATTATTCTATCCAGAACATCCATGTCTGATTTATCTTCCTGCATGGTTGATGGCACTTCTGGGGAAGATCACAAGCCTGCCTTTGTCCCCACCACGAGTCCTTCAAATGGCCTCCTTGTTGTCCTGGTGCATTACTTGTTAAGCAAATTAATTAATGAGAAGGGACACTGTGGTACCATTTCACAGGAGCTGTGGTTCCCGAGTTGGACAGAGGCTTTCTAGCATTATTACTGGGAAATTCTAGATCTTCAGAAGGTACAATGTGCCTGTGGCACCTTTGGTTCAGGAATTCATCTGTCCTCTTGCCCAGTTCCCTTGTTTTTCAGCACACTGCTTGATTAGACTCCTAGGGATCTCAGGAGGCTTCCCAAATGGTGATGAAAACTTTCTGGAAATGCAAAATTATCTAATTTTTCTCCTTCACTTAGCTGTATTCTGTGAAATCTGCCTTAACCTTCCTGAGATCTCTCCACATCCATGTGTGGATCTGTCCTTCCAGAAAGCCTGGCTGGGATCCGTAGCTCAGGTGTGTGGGTGCCCTGGGACCTGAGGACTTCTGGAACTATTTGGGTTTGAACCAGAAATATGTGAAAAGAAATAAAAAGCCAATAAAATATACAGATATATTCATGCTTGCAAGTATCCTCAGGTGCAGTTCCTTTGAATACTGTGCATTTTTCTGCTGAGTAAGAGAAGGAGAAAGGAATATATTCTGATTACTTTTGTTGGACAAAGAAGGGATGCCTTCTATTTTTAACTGTTTTGTGTTTTCTGAGCAATTTATGGCCATGATTTTGTTATTCAAACACATGAACAAGATCCTATCTTTTTATTGTGCTTCTAAAGATAAAATCTTTGGCAATGGGCTCATAAAATAGTGAGCTCAAAGTATCTTTCAGCTTTGAGATGTTCAAAAACTATATTTTTATTACGATGCAGTTTTGTACAGTTTTTGTTCCATGCTAAATGGAAGAGGTTGGACTACTTGGTGCATTTTTTTTAATCAAATCAAACTTAGAGGGTATTTTTAATGCAATTTCTATAAAGGTCTGTAGTTTCAGGAACAGTCCAGTGGAGAAGCACACACTCTCCATTACCTCCAGTCTGAGAGGTGAGTACCTGTCTCATGGGTTGGGCACAAAGAGTTGTAGGGAATTAAGGTGACATCAGGCTGATTCCATGATCCTTGATCCCTTCCAGCTCAGGATATTCTAGGTTTCCAATCCCTGCATTATCTGTAGTGTCAAATTGCTTGATGATGTTTTGGAATTATACAGTATTTGGAGAGTTGTATTTGGAAGTTAAATGTGGGGATTGAGAATTCTTGTGAATGTCTCAGCTTTGTTTTTCATCTTGAAGTCTCAGCCCTTCATGTTGCTGGAGAAAATCTTATAAATGCTAATCTTTGATAGTAGAAAAAAAGGCATATGAAAAAGCAAATGAATATTCTAGAATTTCAGAGTCCTTATATTGTGGTTGATGTCTTGTGATTGTTATCTTGTCTTGTGATTTTAGGATATGTACATATGCCAATACATGAAGAAAAAGCAGGAACTGGAGGAAAATTTCACCATCTAAGCTTTTTGCTTCCCCCCCACTCTTTGTGCTTATATTGGATGACTGCAGGAAAAAAAAAAGGGTGGTGGTGGGGAATGTGCATAAGACACAGATTTGTTGGTCACATAATGGTGGGAATTGTTCCCAGCAGAGCAGTGAATGTTTCTGGGACTTAATTGTCCTCCACAATGAGTAACATGCTCTGTCTTGTACTGTGGTAAATCAGCCTTTCAGAGGGAGGAACACGTGATTTTTGTCTTAGGGATGTGCTTTTCCTTCGACTTGGGTCTTCCTCAGCATTACAAAAATGAGTGAAATAGATTTTGGATGGATGTGACTTTTCCTTTTCAGAAGTGATTAAGATTATATATATAATGTTTAAGGTAATGCAAGGAACTTCCATAAGCCAAATTTCAACTTTAAGGGACCAAGGTCATCCTCCCTGGTGAAGATTTTCAGAAACACCCTATTTTTCAATGGCAACTGACATCTCTCTGCACTTCAGTGGAATTCATAGCACCACACTATCCCCAAACTTTTTCAGCTGTTTTCCTTGTTTGATAGATTAATACTTACATGATGCTGCTTGAGGGGTTTTTAATGAATTTTGGTGGACTTAGGAAAAAACAGTGTCAAACAAATCTTACAAATCTTTTATGAGATCACAACTTTGGCAAATTATCTTGATGCAGTAATGCGTGCATGAGGAGCCTAAAGGTGTTTAGGTTAGGCACTTTTAGGATTTGACATACCATCATTTGGGTGAGTAGAAAACACACCAACAACTGAGTGCTCATCACATTGATTATATGTTGACCAAATGGTAATTTACCCTTCTGAGGTGTTTTCTTTCTGGTTATTGATAGTATCTATCTCTGCCTTATGCTGCCTTATGCTGAAGTGGTGGGAGATGCTGGTGAAGGAAGAAAGGGATATGGATGGTGCTGCATTCTAGGAATAGCAGCAGTGTTAAATATTTAAACCTGACCCTAGCTCTGGTATCTGGAGTTTGAGATGAGCTGTGACAACCATAAAAAATGGGGAGAAATGCACTTTAGAGAGGCAACCTGGGAGCTCAGTTCCTTCAGCTTAAGGGGATGGTGGGGAATTGTCTTGAACTCATTGTCCAAGAAGGGGTGTGGAGAAAACATGGTATTAGATGTTTCTTAAGCTTCTGTTAGCATGCTGTCTGAAACCTGGGCTGGCAGAAACCTGAGTTACAGTGAGCATTTTTAACACGGTGTGTCTTTAATTGTCAGAACAGTTTGCTAACAGTTGTGTTGAAGTGTTAAATGAACTGCTGGCACTGTTCCTGTTTGAAAAATAATTAATTTGGGACAAACCTACAGGGGTCAGCCTTGAACACAGAAGCTCCAGCTGGCTCCTGAGTTGGGCATTTTATAACAGTTTTGACCCTGGAAGGAAACCTGTGCTAATTCAGGAGTATCTCAGGAAGTCTGTCATTAGTGGACTTCTTAATTAGTAAATCTCCCAGGGCCCTAAACCAGCCCTGTGCATGGAGCAGAGGATGTTAATTAATTTATCCTTGCTTACATGCTTGTGATGCAAATACACAAAGTATTGTTTTTGTCATACTGCACGAAGGGGAGAGGGGTGAAATTGCTTCTCAAAGCAGCAGCAAGGGGCCTGTGTTTGCTCCCTTCTGTAATGGCAAAAATAACCACTCAGGCTTTTTAGGAAACTGTGGCTCTTGTTTCAGTTGCCATAACTGCTGAAATTCCTGGATTTATATGGGACTAGAATCACAGACTTATGACATAGGTGATTCAAAATCAGAACTTTTTTTTTTTTTGTAAGAATGTACACTTGAGAAAGAAGGCTTCCCTCCTCTGTTTTCATCCATCTCCCCACACTAAGAGGATATTTCCCATCTTTTGGCTGTTCCTGTTTATTTTTCTTCCTTTCTCAGTATATTAATATTTTCCTGTCAGGACAAATTTAATTAGTGGATATGTGCAGGTGAGTGCATGTATTGGTGTATATCTGCACATGCATGAATTCATTATTCTTGATTAAACCTCAGATTAAAAGCTAAAAGACCAACTGAGGACGTTTTTCATATCTGAGATTTGGAGATCTCTCTGTGTATCTGAGGGTGACTGGCTCATTTAGTAATTAATTATTCTACTGAATCTACAGAATTGCAAGGTGGATTTGTTACTGCAGCTGTTTTACAGACCTGCAGCCCAGAAGTGTTGGCTACTCATTATTTACATGGTTTCAGCTAAAGACATTTCAGCCATGCATTTGGACAAATTTAATCCCAAGGGGAGGGATGAACTGCTTTTAAAGCATGGAGTTGGAAAACTGACCGGATGTCACGCTGCATGATACAGGCTTCCATTTTCTCTTATTATATTAATGGAAAAACTCCTTTGCCTTTTATGTTTGGGCTTTTTTTTTTTTTTCCTTCATCAGCCTGATGGTGATTTTGTGGTGGTGGACTGGTTGGTGTCTGATGTCCGTGCTGATGTTAAATTATGACAAGGTGCTGAAATGTTTTGCTCCCTCCAGAACAGGCTCCGTGAATAGAAAACCTCCCACAGAGTAATTGCGAATAACATGCACGTATTAGATACCCTGCTTACAAAATCTTGTGCTTATAAATACACCCTTATAAACCAATAAGATCATAGAGTTTTGGCTAGTGGGGGTGGGGGATGAAATAAAGAAAACACAATTCCGGGTGTGGGGGAGGAAACCGTGGAGCTGGCCGTGGCTGCCTGTCTGTATGCAGGGAATTTCAGCCCGGGGTGGAGGTACATGAACAAGCCAAAAAGAGCGAGAGCAGTGGGCGCCTGCTCCGGGCTCTCCCGGGAGGAGCCTGGAGGAGGGCGATGCCTTCCCGGGCTGTGCTGCTCTGCCCGTGGGGCACACGCCCTTCCCGGGAATGCCGAGTGCGATACCTCGCTTACATAAGCGTGGAGAACCCTTTTGCTTTACGAGGTTCGTCTTTCCAGGGTCAGGATTAAAAGCGGGAGAGACAGAATTCTTGTTTGGACTTGGATGTTTGTTGTTCTTTATCTAAGTTGCAGCCTCACTGCCTGTGAGCGCTTCTATATGCAAAGTTAACAGAGCAAAAATGGAGTACAGAGTTATGCCTTGAAGGTTTTTGTTTTTTTTTAAGCTTAAGCTACCTAATTTTGAGATACCAACTAATTTATTTTTACATTTAACCCAATAACTAATTACCCATGTCTCACACTGTGGATTTCCTCAACCAATCACACAAAATCACCCAAACTGGTGAAGAGGGAGAAGACTATGCCCTAAACCTTCCATCTTGTTACGTATATATTTTAATCCACCATCTTAAATTCCTAATTTCTCACCCTGTGATATAACACACTTCTCTTCAACTACACACTCACAGACTCAGTGCTATCACTCAATTTTGGAAGCCTTTCCTAAGGCCGAGGTCAAATGCAGTGTATCTTTGTGGACCATTTTCTGTCAGCACAGAAATTTTCCACAGCCTGGAATTCTGTGTCCGGGGTTCTGACACATAAGGGAGAAATTGCCCTGAAAAATCATCTCCCTCCACTCTTCTGTTTGATTCCTGGTTGCTCTTTGCAGTGCAAATTCGTGATGCTTTTGGTTCTTCAGTCGGCACAGAGTAGTGCCTTGGACTCCAGCAGAGCAGTATTTCAGCTGGAAATGATGTTGTGCAGCTCAGGTATCATTATCCCCTGGCTATGGAGGAGGGATGTTTTGCTTTGATGTGATGTTGCAGGATGCACCTTGGCTCATAAACTCCAGGTCGGGATGCTGCCTGGCAGGTTTGGAGCCTGAAGAGCAGCACCCAAGAGCCTCGCTTCACCTGCAGCAGCCCGAGGTCCTTGTGGCTCGGCTGACTCCAATCGTAACCCCGGGAGGGGCTGTGAAATTGGGAATCCTGTGAACTTCCCACCGGGGAAGGAGTTAAATTGGTAAAAAGGGTTATCTCGGCTAATGCCCTTCCCTGCCCAGTTCAAGTGTTTGCTTTGCCTTGTGAGCCTCCCAGCCTGTGGAAGGATGTCCGGAGCCCGAGGGCTTTCAAATGCAAAATGAGGGTCCTGGTTCCTCCCATCCTCTCTGGGGGGATGTCTTTCTTGAGACCACCGATTGTTAACTATGCCAAGAAAAGGAGCTGAGCACTGATGACCCCCAAAATGCACTAAAGCCCCTGCAATTCATAGGAACTAGAGCCTTAGCCCCTTTCCTGGTGTCTCTTTTCCTTTTGTTTTTTGCCCCTTTTAGCATTTTTTCACTCTTGATAATTTGAATCTCATTTGTGGAAAAACATTGAGATTTATCTTCTTGCAGACTGGGATAGGATAAGGAAAGCTATCTAGTTGATTTGCTTTTATTGGATTTTTTTTTTTTTTTTGCTGGCTTGTTTTTTGGGGACTTTATTTGACCAAAAAGTAGGATTCTGGTGGCTAGCAGCAGTTGTTGAGGAAAAGAGAAGTTAGAAATAAGTTGTAACATTAAAGGATGGGATTTCTGCTTCTAATTCACAGTAAGGTAAAGACTTTCTAAGCCAAAAGCTGTCTCTGATTCATCACTTGATCCCTGTGGTGCAGGGACCCTTCATTAGTTTGTCTGACTCCTTTTTGAGACAGTGACCTGTGCTGGAACCTTCCAGTTATGTTTTAAAGGCAACCATCCCCCTGAGGATTTCATTGCTTGCTCCCAGCCTTTACCCTGGGAGAAGAGAGGAGCATTGATTTCCGACCTTCTCTGTGCTACCTGTGGTAGAACACACAAGGACCTTCTATTATTTCTCTGATTTTCCAAGGCTGGAAATTTCCTCTGTTCACAGAAAAGTTACTTCCTACCTCTGATCGTAATTTTACCTTTTCTGTTTTTGTCCTTTCCTACATTTCTGATTGCACCCTCCTTAATTTGAATTTTTTTTTGTGTATGGCATCTGAGGATGTGGCATTTGAGGTTTCTGTTTACTCTAGATCCCAGGAACACTTTAGATTGCATAAAATGAATTAGTGCGGTTTCCTGCAGGAATTAAGGGATTTTCATGCAAACAGGCTTTGTCCAAGACAGTGTCCTTCAATTCAAACATGCTTGTAGCAGGGCCAGGACTTGTTGCATGCAACCTGGTATTTGAACAAAACAATGAAAAACAGTATTATGGATAGTTTTTCTTAGAAGTCATTCCTGTGCTGTTTCCACAAAAGGACTATAGATTTTTTTTGGCAACACTTCATTGTTGTTTATATATTTTTTCCCATGTCTCAGGTGTGCCATTTGGAAAATTACGTGTCAGAAATGCCCAATCATCACTAAGCATTGTGTAGGAACAATGTACAATATAAATCCATAAATGCAGTCTTTAATCACCACTTCCTTATTTTTGGGGGGGGAGAAAGAGCTGAGATGAAAAAAGGAAGTTTGTTCTTTATATCTATCTCAACTGATTTTGTTTATGTTCCCCAAGGTAGCTAACATGCTTAAAAAGTGTCTCAGTGTCTAGCTAATCTGAACTGGCACTGTTCTTATTTTTAAGGAATTTTTCCAGGTATTGTCCCTCTACCTTCCTTATGTGCTAAACAAAGTGCAACTCAAAGCCCTGTTGGATTTATATTTGCAAGAGGAAGTCCCCAAATGAAGTGACTTCTTTGGGCTCGGGAAGTGAAAGGATTTGAACTGAGAAGATGACTAGAGACTGTGGTAAGAGAAGATCTAATTCCCTCTATCCTGCTGGCGTTCCCATAAGGCAAGGTTTAGGGAACATCTCCCTGGGATCACTCGTGTTCAGGGTCTCAGGACTGGGCAGGACCTGCAGTGATGTGGCAGCTGGATCCAAGAGGAGAGAGCAGTTCCCAGTCAGTGCAATGTGTTGCCTCCTAAGGCCTTTGTTAATTCAAGCAGTTATCGAAAATATGAGGAATGGGATATGGAAAGTAAAGTAAGACTTGGAAAACTGGTTTTTTTTGTGGTTTTGCTCAGTGCTGTACACATGCCCATAAATTTGGTGCCCACTCTGCAAACAAGTCAGAGCAGGATGTGCTGTTCCAGAGGAACGTTTCAAGGGTCAAATGCAGTGCTCTGATAGAAGTTGACAAAGTTCAAGTAGGTACCTAGAGAATAAACCCATGGCATTAATAGCTCAGAATTTTTCTTTCTTCTTTGAGGCAGTTGTTTAGGAAAAAAGGCTTAATGATTCTGTGGCCTTTGAGGCGGGGAGCATCCTACTGTTCCTTTTGAATAACATTGTCAAATAAATATACTGCCTGTTGGCTCAGACAGTGAGATTTGTCACACATACACATGTTAAATATATTTCAAAGACTTTATCTGTCAGTTTTAAAAACTCATTTCCCCTCATTGTACCTTCCTGGCAATTATGAGTGCCTGATTTCCACGATAGCAATTTAATCTATTGTCTTGAGAATCAGGCGGATGTGACGTCTGCATTTTTATCTTTCCTCTTAAATGGACAAGAGTTCCTGGCTTGTACAAAAACAAGAGATTTCAGACCAAAGCCATTCCAGTCTTTGCTTCTGAAGCACCAGGGGAACAATGGTGTTGTAGGCTAGAGGTGGAAACTGGAGGAGTTTCTTGCTCATGTGCAAGAGGAGTCTCACACAGAAGAAGGTACATTCATTTCTAATTAAGCCAGCGATAAAACTGTAGAGGGTTTTACACTGGCTGGTCTTACTGGATTGTGTATTGTGATTTGTTAGTGGCACCTGCTCCCTTAGAACCGGGAGGAACTCCTTCTGCAGTTCAGAACAGAGTGGGAGGTGGAAAGGGACTAATGGGAAGGGATTTACACCTTGCCTTTTTTTCTCTGCCTACTTTGTAAAACAAAAGGGTTAACAAAGAACAGCAGTATCTGATTCATCACAATAGCACTGTGCATGCACCAAAAATACAGCGGCAAGTGTGTAATTAAGAGAATAATAATGCTTACTGTTTTCTTCACTGTTGTTTGTAGTGTCATTCCCATGCAGCTGCCACTTCTGAGCTATCTTGCAGCCTTATGTCAGTTTGGGATTTGCAGCGTTATGTTAGACTGAGTTATAGAATAGATCTTTCTTTTCCTGTCGTGTGTAAATAAGTCAAACTCAGTGTTTATTTTTGTGGCTGTGAGTTGGACCTACATAACTAACAGCAATAAGAGATGTGTGTCTTTACCTGAAATCTCAATTTGTCTTTGCAAAATGCATTCTAGTCTTTCATTGGAGGGTTCCTTTCGGAAAAGGTGTGCCTGGTCTTCTGGCATTAACGTATTAACTCTGGTGTATGTAAGCGTCTCTAGCTGCATATGTGATTACTGAAATTAATTCCCTTAGATGGAGCTCCCTGCAGCTTTCAGCCTTAACTGTTGATGTTTTGCAACAGAACCCATGTAGTTCACCATTGCATGACCCTCCTATCCTGTTATTAATTATTTTTAAAGGCCTGGTGGTCCTGGCGGTAGTTTATAGACATGTGGAAAACAAAGGCTGATGTTCTGTTTGTAGAAAGGAGGAGGCAATGATAAACCTGATTTTATTGAATGAAAATTTTCACCCTGGGTCTCTAATCTCTACAGGATTTCCTCCCTTTCCTTCTTGTCCCTTATCTCAAGCATGGTATCACCCTGAAATCAGTGGATTATGTGGTCACAATGGTCTGCCAAGCAAACCTGCTGGCTGGTGCTAAACTTGTGTATTCTTTCTTTCCCTTTGTGGTTGTTCAGGCAGGGTGCAAATCTTGTGCTGCAGAGGTGACTTCTGGAGCCAGCTTGGCTGAGCCAGTCTGGGCTGCTTCTTCACATCAGACTGGCTGAGAAATGATGCTGTGTGTTGGAGGGCTTTGTGTGTAGGGTGTTAACTGAGGGGAATTGGGTTGTGTGTCTGTGTTGGGTTGCATTTCCCATTGAGGTAGCTCACTTGCCTGCCACGAGAAGTGAAAATGGGGGTAAAGGATAATTAATAACTCTCTTAGATTACCTAGTTAAAGCAGGATGGAAGGCAGCTGAATTACCACCACTGTCTGCATGGAGTATGGATTTCTCAAATGTTGCAGAACCTCAATAATAATTTTCTTTATAAAGAAAGGATAGAAAGTGATGTGGGGTTGTGAAACAGACTGTCTGAAACTAAGAATATTCTAAACTGTCTCTTTTTGATTTTTAACAGATGCTCCTCTTGACAGTGCTGCAAACAAACCTACTGCTAGCCACTGTAATCACAGGTAAGAAAACAGGTGTGGACTAAAATATATTTTCACTATTTTTTGGTGAGATATGAGCCCCCCCTCCTCTTTTTGTGCTGATTCAGGGATTGTTCTCACCATGCTGAAGGCATCAATAAAGTAAATACTTTTGTCTGCTTAACCTTGAAATAGGCACTGTGTTGAGTCCCAGACACTCTCTGAAGTCAGGGATGTTTGACTGAACAAGATATGGGATTTTCCTGGTGCCCTATGGGCTTTAGGGGGTTGCAGGCAGGCACAAATGAACACATGACGTTCCTCCAAGTTTCAGGACTTAAATTACCCATGCAAGGTTTGGGCTGATGGAAATAAAGAAAAAAAAAGGCATTTCAGTAATGGAGATAATAGAAAAAAAGGCTGTGATCCTATGGACTGCCATGCTAGGCTTACAGTCTGCCTAGAAGCTACCAGGACATCAGTGGGGATAAATTCCAGCAGAAAAATTCTTGAACTGCAAAATGATTGCTTAACTGTGAGTTCATGTTGTGTTTTGATACCCAGGGTTATCAGATGCTTCACTTCAGGAGTCATCAGTTGCCCGTTGCAGCCTTTTTGGGAATGATCACATCAAAACTTTTGATGGTTCCTTGTACAATTTTGCTGGGGACTGCAGCTACCTCCTTGCTGGGGACTGTCACAAGCATTCCTTCACACTCTTAGGTGAGTCTGAGCTGGGTTCCATCACTGGAAAAAGAAACACCAATAGTTGCCCTTTGTCTGATAGGATGGACCACTGCAGGAAAAGGGGTCTTGGTTGGGTTTTTTTTTTGTTTGTGGGTTTTAATGGGATTTTTAGGCTTGTTTTGGAAAGTGGGATTACTTCTGGAGCCTCTGTTATCCCTTGGTAATGTAGCTCTCACGTAAATAAGCTGCTGAGTTAGGATTTTCTAACTACTCCTACTAAAAAGAAGACCTTTACTCATTTTGATTTTATTCAGGGAGGTGTGGCCGAGTTACATCTGAGTCCAGGAACAAGAACTATACAGCCCTTTAGAACTAATTTTATTCTATAACTATAATTTTATTCTAAACCACACCAGTAATAAAAATCCCATCTTCTAAGACAGAAGGTCTTGGAATTATCATAGGCCTCTGCAGAGTTATTCTTGGGAATAAAAGTGATATGTACCTCTAAAATTGTATGTGACACTCATACCAACTACTTTGGTAGATGTTTATATTCACTAACAACTGTTCTGTGTTAGTCATAGTTTAGAATAGGTTTTTACCTGACTCAAGTTGTCCTTCTGAGTCCCAGAACTAAGAGTATTTGGTTGTGTCTCATCTCCTCAGGTGATTACCAGGATGGGGACAAAATTGGTTTCTCTGTGTATCTTGGAGAATATTTCAGTCTTCGCCTCTCTTTAGATGGAGTTGTGATGCAGGAAGACAAGAGGTACCTGTAGGAACTATTATTCTAACAGAAAAACAACCTGATGGGTTTTGTGTGTCACGTGCTGAGAATTTCCTGTTTTTTCTCCACAGGGTTTCCATACCTTTTGCCTCCAATGGTATATTTATAGAGAAGGAGGCAGGTTATTATAAAATATCCAGCGATGAGCATGGCTTTGTGGTGAAGATTGATGCCAGTGGAAACATTCAGATACTCCTTCAAGAAAAGCACTATAATAAGACCTGTGGGTTGTGTGGCAATTTTAATAAATTCCTTGAGGATGACTTCAGAACTCGGGAAGGTAAGGTCACCACTAACTGATTGTATTTTAATGGATGCTCTGCACACTTTTCCTGCTGGGTGATTCAACAAAGATGTTGCTGATCCAGCAAAATGTTTCTACAGAACCTGTCAGGTGCCTCAACTTGGTGCGCTGAAAAGCTGTCTGACTAAATCCTTTCATCTTCCTTTCACCTGAAAGGAAATGGCTGACACATCTCATTCCTGAGGAAAGCCCAGGCACCTGAACGTAGCATGTTTAGAAACCTGGAAACTTTCAAATGCAAAGATAAAGCTACAGGTTAATTCATGTGGGGAGAGTGGCTAGAAGGAGACCCAGCAAAATAGCTCTGTCAGATACCCATTGGTTCAACTCCTATGTTTTCAAGTATTAGCCAGGAGGTGGTAAGAATAGATACTGTTGCTACAGCAGAAGATGAAATTCCTGCTGCTTGCAGGTTTGGCTTGGGATGCTGCTCTATAAAAGTTACCTTTTATTGACATTTCCCTGTCTGTAAGGGCTGTTGGGTTGGGAATGCACCTTCTATCACATCAATTCCTACAAAGAATGAGAGGCAAGGCTGCTTCTGCTGCTCAGTACACCTTTGTGTGAAGAAAAGAGTTTCTGAAAAGCCCTGGATGAGACTTTGAAGGATTGATCTTGGTTTGTGGTATTTCAGAGTGTCTTTTAATTCTGAGCACTTACCTGAAGAGGAGAGGTTTGAAGTTTAGTTAGTACATTAGATTGATAATATGAAGTGTGTATTAAAAATAAATGATACAGAAGATAGAAAGGGATGCAAAGCATCTTGGAAAGGAGCCTGGCAGTGCTCCAGGGATCTGTCCTACTGGCACTCAGGATACGTGAGCATAGCTTCAGTGTAAAGAAAAAAAGAGATCTCATGGTATGTTAAAATGATTAATCTGTCCTTCAGCAATATAAATAATAAAACTCTGGTCACAGAACTGCTTGCCAGGGCTTGGATCCCTTGATGTCTGAATGAGATGAGAGAGGAAGTTTTATGGCTTTTTCTTGAGAGAGTAAATAGTAGTAGGGCTCTTAGAAAAAGCAGGAGCAAGAAAGGAGGCTGTAATGCTTTGGATTGTTGAGATGTAGAAAAGGCCCCTCTGCTGCTCATGTTTAAATGTGTCTCATGCTGTATTTGTTTTACATGCTGAAAGCTGTATCTTCCCTCTTAAAAAAACAGTCCATCCACAGCCACAGATTTTGGAATGTAATAAAGTCCATGACAGGGTCTCTGCTTGGAGGAGCTGTAAAATAATAGAGATGACAGAGAAAATGTGTTCTGTGTCTCTTGCAGAAGTCAGGGATTTCCTCATGTTTATCCACCTGTGTGGATACACAGATCTGTGATTTTAGCCTGAAGAATAGAACTATGTGTCAGCAATTCTGCCAGTTTTTCCAGTGATACAAAAGACCTTTGATTTAAACTAATTTAGAGGGAATTAGACTGAATTATGCTTGAATTTGTTGTATTAGTGAGGGACGTCCCTACACCCACACACTGTTGGTCTCCTTGGCAGCTCCCCTGGTTCACTGGAGTGTTTCTTAACATGCTCCAAGTAAATCAGTTATGGAATAATTCAGATCACTTTTTTTGTTGTTTTTTTAATATACTGTTGAATCTAGCTTCCAGGTGGGGGGCAACACAAACAGCTGGGAGAGGCAATACTCTTTAAACAGAAAGAGTAGGCAGCCTCTTGGAAGCCTGTGAAGCATTTTACCTTTTTCTTTTCACTAAAGGTTTTAGTTGTTCTCCTTTCAGGCTGATTAGGTCTCCTGAAGGTCATCTTATCCCAGGGTGTGAGTTTGGTGTAAGGACTCAGTGATCTGAGGGTAGTGAAAGGGTTACCTTGTGGTTGCCAGCAGACTGAACTGTCCTGTTGGTGTGTTCATTGTTTCCTGTTAAAACCTGGAATTTATCAGATTGGCACCTCAGTTCTAATAAATCAGATTTCTGGAATGGATTTATATTGATAAGAGATGTGTTAAGATTTCTGAGCTTCAGAATAACATGCAGTGTAAACAAATGAAAATATGATTTTTCCATATTTCAAGGAAAAAAATTATTGTAGTTTAGTAACAGAGTTAGTCTGGGTTTTTTTTTGTTTTTTTTTTTTATTGCCCCTTGAGGACAGTGGCGTAGGATATAGAACTTCACTGATTATGTATGGATTGTTTTTAGGGTGGTGGTGAAAGAAGAAGTGAAGCACCTGCTCTGTGAGTGGATATTGCCACTTAGAGCAAGTAAATAAAGGAGGCATGAACAGAAGGGTGTTTAAAACTTAATGAGCACTGTAATATCTTTTCTTTTCTCTTGGTATATTTATACTCCTATTCTATAATCTACTCAAACGTGCTGTTGTCATGATGCTTTTATGACTCTTCACTGTGTTTTTAGTGTGGAAATGGAGAACTGATGACAGAATAGCACACAGTGTCTGTGTACACTTTGGATGCTCAGCTATTGAGGTCCTGGAGCTCTGAATGATGAGAATAAAATTGATACCCTGGTAAATTAACACTGGTAGGACTGAGCTTTGAAGGCCATAGGGATTAATTCTTGAATACCCCAAAAAAGCCTCTCCAGTAGGATTTAGAATTCACAGAATGTCTGGAGTTGGAAGGGACCCACGAGGATCAGCAAGTCCTGGCCCTGCACAGGACACCCCAACAACCTCACCATGTTGTCCAAATGCTGCTGGAGCTCTGGCAGCCTTGGGGCTGTGATGATTTCTCTGGGGAGCCTGGGCGGTGCCCCACACCCTCTGTGGGAAGAACCTTTTCCCAAAGTTGCAGACACCCTTCAGACAGGCTGGGTGCTGAGTCACTGCCATTGACATGGCTCCTACAATAGCTCATCCTGTGCAGAAGTGCTCATGTCCTGTCCAGACTGACAAACAACATTGATTTTATTCTATGGGCTTGCTTGTTTATTGCATATGGAAGCAAAACCAAGCCAAACCTTGAGAGTTGGTTCTCACACTTTAAGCATAACTAAAATATAAAAAGTAACATCTCAGAAGCTTTCTAGGGTTTTTGTTTGGTCTTTTGTCTTTGTTTTTCCTCCTAGACCCTATTGAAAGGTTTCCCCTCTGCTTTTTCTTACCAGCTAAGGTCTGGTCCTTTGTGGCCATTCTGTGACTTGCTTGTTGAACAGCCTCTGCTGTCTGACCTCAGCATGAACTTCTAACTGGCTGCCAGCCTTTGCTCATATCAGAGCCATGAAAGCTGAGTTTTCTAGATGCTCAGATATACCTATTTGCTCACCTTCAGCCCATGGCTGTGACCATTCTGACCATTGCCACGAGCATCTTATCACTGGGGATTGAAAGCACAGGCCAGAGATGGCTTACACAGCATGAGAGAGGAAATCTGACACAGCACGGGCAATTTGATCCTGGAAGCTCCTCAGGATGCACACACAGGAACAAGTTGCTAAATGTCCTTAGCCCTGCAGCATGGGGGTGATCTCAGGGCACGTTGTTTCCCTGCAGAAATGGTGAGGGAGTGATGGAGGAGGAATTCCTTTGGCACAAAGCTGCCAGAGCTTATCCCTGTGCCTGCAGCCTCAGTCTGTGCCTAGTACTCAGCACAGATCACTGAGGCTGGAAAAAACCTCCAAGGTCAAACCAAACCTTTGGCCAAAAGTCACCTTGTTAACTAAAGCAGAGCAGTAAGTGTCACATCCAGCCATTTCTGGTATTGCTGTGATGGGTGCTTGGATGTCTAGGTCATCCTTGAAGGCTCTTTGTGCTAAACACATCATTCAAATCCAACACAGGGATGACACTCCATCATTTTGTTATTTGTGCATGCCGGACACTTAGCTTAGTGGAAGGGGAAAAAAAAAAAATCCCAGCCCAAATTAATCCAGCATCCCATTATGTTGTTCTTGGTGCTGGCAGGAAGCAGGTTTCTGGGAATCTGGTATCCAAATTACAAAGATGTTTATGATAAAACAGTACCCGTGGAGAATTGTGGATAAAGCATGATCCAGTTGCCAGCAACATCCTTCAGCCTTAAGCTCCTGAAATACAGACTATATGAAATATATATATTTACAGGAGAGTCAATAAAGGTTAAACACATAGAAGCAGGCAATATTTGCAAGGAAAAAATCTGATATTTCAGGTAATGATTTAATTTCAGAAGTAGTGCAGATGTATATGACTTCTCAGTGTGTGGTACCTGGCACCAGAAGTTTTTAAAGCACATTCCAAACTCACAGTGATAGTAGTGCAGATAATTTTTTCTTTTTTTGTGTATAAAAGTAAACAAAGTTTAGATAGTTCTGATATGCAATTTTCTTGACATTTTAAAGGGTAGAAGTAATTTGATTTTAGGCAATTGAATGCTTTTGTTTAGGCTAAGTCATTAATCTCATTTTCTTGCATTTTCAATTGGAAGTAAAGGGAATAGCTTCCTAGGGGTGTTACAAATGGTACAGATGAAGATGACTTGTGTTAAGGCTGTCTGTTCTAGGGCATTCTTCTGAGATGCCAGAAACCTGCATTCCGAACCCCTGTGCTTTATTCAGGGTCTGGGATTGAAGTTAGACATTTCTCTTGTGAGGAAATGTCAGCATCATGAGGCTGTGGAGTTTTGGACACTGCTCTTTCCCTCTCCTGTGTTCATTACTGATTTTATATTCACTGAGCTGGAGAGGGCAGGAAAGATTTTTATAGCCCATGACTTTATTTCATATCCTTAATTGGATGCAAACTATGGATCAATTTTTGGGCAGCCTTATCAGTAGTTTTGCTTGTCTGGGACAATGTAAAACTGTGTAAAAAAAAAACAACAACAATAACAAACAATAAACAAACCCCTCACCCTAATAAACAGAAAACTCTCACTGCTTGATAAATAACCAACATGTGAAAGTTGGTTATTTACCATCTAAGACTGTTTGCCAATTAAGACTCACAAGACTGTAGTTTCTTGACCAAATTCTTGCATTTATTTTATAGATGAGTTAACAGAGCCCATAAGAGTTATCTGACAGGCCTGTGGCCATAAGGAAAATCTGCAGGAGGTCCAGGGAGGGAGGTCAGGGCTCCTGCCCCCCACTCGGTGCCTGGAGTATGAGGTTGTTATTCCTGTTGCTTTGCTTGCCTGACCATCAGTGTCAAAGTAAAGAAGCTGGTTTCAGATTTCAGAGGGAACTGGTGATTGGAGGCTCAATCATGGTTAACAAGGATTTGGCTGTGCAGAGTGGCCATCACTGATCTGAAATGAAGGCAGCAGTTAAGAGCACAAAGGCATAGTCCAGCAGGGCACCCCTGGGGCCCCTGCCTGCTGCTCAGGTTGTGGGGGAGTGGCCCTCTCTGCAAGGTCACTAGTGTCCTGATATTTCTGGGATGTTAGGAGCAGGTGGGATTTGTGTTGTCCTTTAATATCTGCCTCCTGAACCTACCTTGCGTGCTAGAAGGAGATTCCAACCCAGCTGGCTGCCTGGGAGCGGGATCTCAGCTTTTGAGCAGCCAGTTCACCTGCTGGGATCTATACTGTGATCCCTATCAGACAATCCTTCTTCAAGCACTTGTGTCCAAATGCGTTGTTTTCATTATGTTTTGTGACAACTTCTATTTCCAACATGTTTCCTTCGAGTCTTGGGCAAAACCAGTGCTTTAGCCAAAGTCTCACCCCAGGCATGGAGAGTTTCTGGTTGTAGGGCTCTGAGCCCTATGAGGGAGTTGTTTTTGCAGTCTCTTGGGTGCTTTGAGGCAGAAGAGGTGACAACAGAAGGGACAGAAGCCGAAAGAAAACTCTGCTGTGCAAGAGATGAGGGCAGTCCTGCTGTGCAGTGCCAGATTATGTTGACAGCATTACCTGCCCACTTAAACCCCAGTTTACTTTTAGGCTGTTGTGTTGTCCCTTGCACTGCCTTTCCTCTTCTTCCCTCTCTAGTTGTTCCGCAGAAGGAAATGGAGGTGTCAGGGAAAGGCAGGGGTGTTGGCAGCTGCTCTTAACCCAGAGCAGTCAGATATACTGGATGTATTTCTCTCTTCCCTCTTTTCTTCCTGTAGCCTCATCAAATAAGTGAAATATTTGGGTTGGAAAAGACATCCAGGATCATTGAGTCCAACCTTGGAGAGATCACCACCTTGTCAACTAAACCAGAGCACCGAGTGCCAGTTGTGGTCGTTCTGTGAGCACTTACAGAGGTGGTGACTCCACCACCCTGCTCGGCAGCCCCCTCCAATGCTTCACAATCCTCTCCATGAAGGAATTCCTTCTGATGTCCAACCGGACCCTCCCCTGGCACAGCTTGAGGCCATTTCCTCTCATCCTGTCCCTGTTCCCAGAGCCCAACTCCCCCACCTGTCCCCTCCTGTCAGGAGTTGTGCAGAGCCAGAAGGGCCCCCCTGAGCCTCCTTTGCTCCAGGCTGAGCCCCCACAGTTCCCTCAGCTGCTTCTCACATGACTGACTCTAGAGCCTTCACTTACTTGAAGTGTGAATCAGAATACAGCAAACAAAGAATTAAAATCACATAATGCAAAAGTTGCGTAAAAGAACCACATAAGATGTATCAATTTACAAGCACTTTGGAAGAAAAAAAATTAATAGAGGGAGAGAAATAAAAAAAGTGACCAGTATTTTAGGGTCAACGGTTGTCCTGACTTTCAAATCTTAGCCCGTGGGTGTAGGAGACCCTGGGGTTAGCTGCCAGCAGGAATCCTGGCATGGATGTGCATCCAGGCTGGAGAAACACTGCTTCAGAGCAGAGCCCAGCTCCTGTTACACACCTGCTAGGGAAAGGCTGCCTTACTGCAAGCAAAAGGGAATTTGGCACCTTGCTTCTCCTCAAGCTGGCTTGCATTGCTGCTTTAATGTTTATAATGTGTGGTAAGCTAAAGGGTTGTGCTCTTGTTGCTGCATTTCTTTTCTTGTACCAAGTCCTGGCTGCATAGAAGAAAATTTTTTGTCTTTTATCCCCTTTCCCTGGGCGTCTTCTTGCTTTGATATCTGCTGTGGGCCTAATACATACTACCTTTAAAAGCCTCTGATTTCTAGCTTACAAAAAAGTATGCAGGTCTTAATATCTCTGCCTTAGCATTCTCAGTGCAGTTTTCGTGACTACCCCATAGTTCAGGAAAAGTTTTAGTGGTCTGTATATTCCTTGTGCTTATACTAAACAGAGTTCAATGGAATCTATTATCAATACATGTTTATATTATTAAATACTCTATAGGTATATTTGGAAAGAACTTGTTCTGGTTTTCAGATACAGCCAGGCTTGTATGTCAATATATCCTCTGCTTAAAGTCTTGGGAATGCATTAACACTGGCAATTGATGTTCTCACAGGCACCACAATGGGCTTTTAAAAAGCAACTGAGGGTCACAAAATTGTTTAGTAGCAGGTACCCACAATAGGAAGCAGAGATGGTTCTGGAACCAGCAAGGTCATGGGTGGCAAAAGAGGGTGGTGGAAACATTCCCTCTCTGGGAGGATCCCCCTTCTCAGAAGGATGGAGCAAGAGGAGCAGAGGGGTGGTTTGCATCTCCTGGGAAGTCACAGCCGTACAAACTCATTCAGCTTTGGTTTCATGCAAAATGGGTGCAAGTCTTGCTAAGCCTGGGCCAGGAGCTGCTTGTCCTGGGCCAGAAGAGTGTGATTCAGGATGTTTCACCCAGGAAGAGGACGGGCCCAAACCACACTGCTGCGTGTTAAGCTTCTTTGCACACAAGATTCAGTTTGGGACTGAAGAAAAATCAAGGCTAGCTGGGATCAACAGTGCAAATGTTTTCTTTGATTAGAGAAAGAAGTTGAATTTGTTTGCCTCTCTAAAATATGTTCTGTTTTATTGACAACTTTTAAGTGGTAGGAGGATGTGCAGGCATGCTTTTGGTTTTGCTGGTTGTAGCTGAACAGCAGCAACTCCTACCATGTTCATGTAGGTGTAAGGGAGGTGGGAGCAGCCTTCTTCAGGCTTTAGTCTGTCCTTGAGCTTAGCAGAAGTAAATCTGTATCACTGGTAATGGCTTTCCTACAGTCAATCTGTTTGGAATAAAAATCCATTTGATACAGCCATTTATATTTTTAAAGAGAATGTCTGGCAGACTATCACCCTAATAGCAGCCAAAAATGCCCTCTTGTTGTTAAAATCCCTTAAATAGCCATGTTGATTCTCCTCTTCTTCATTCCCAGGGACCCTGGTGGGCAACAGTTACGATTTTGCCAACTCCTGGGCTTTGCACAGTGAAAACAAGCGCTGCAAGAGAGTGCAGACTCCGAGCAACACCTGCAACATTTCATCTGATATGGCAGAGAAGGTTGGTGCAGCAAGATGCCATTCCGGTTTCAGTCCTCCCCTACCTGCAAGGCAACTTCTGCTCTTTGGCAGAAGAACAGAAAGCAAAATATTTTCAGTTGTAAGGGACCCACCAGGATCATCCAGCCCAGCTCCTGTCCCTGCACCCCAACAATGTCCCCCTGTGCATCCCTGAGAGCGCTGTCCAAACGCTCCTGCAGCTCTGGCAGCCTCGGGGCCGTGACCATTCCCTGAGGAGCCTGGGCAGTGCCCCACACCCTCTGGGGGAAGAACCTTGCCCTGATACCCAGCCTAAACCATCTCTCCATCCCTCCATCCTATGAACAAAGAAAACAACAGCTTGTTTGAGGCTGAAGTATGAGTTACTGCCAAGGAAATAATGATGTTTCTTGGGAAAGGTGTGTTTCAATGATTCCTGTAGAATGAGGTAGTTAATTCTCTTTCTGATTGTGCCAGCAGGGAAGTATCAATTCTGAAAGCTCTGTGGGCATTGCCTCCCTCAATGGTATTTGTGAATTTATTGCAGTTTATATACTTGGGAGTCAGCAGAGGAGGGAGATGCTCCAGCCAGGCTGTTTTTGACAGAGGAGATGTTTTCTGTCCATGTTTCAAAAGCTCTGTGCCACCAGGCTATTTCCCTTCCCAGGAGGAAGTTCCTTCAGCTAATGTACAGATAGTGGTGCTGATTTATTGAAGAAACACAGCACTGTTTACCTTGGTCAGCTCTGTGACCCCCTTTGCTGCATCAACCTTTTTCTTCTTGTCTTTTATAAGTAAAAACAAGTTTCTTGTTTCCCTTAGACAGGGTGTGGATGCAGGCAGATGGTCACCAGCTCAGGGAAGAAAGCAGCTTTGAATTTTTACTGAAGCATGTGGTGCCAACAGGTTATGACTGTCATGGTAAATTGAGCCTTCATCCCTTGAGGGGTTACAGCTGATTCTGTGCACTCTGTTGTAAATCAGACTGATTTCCTGGGTGCCAGGTTTAGATTTGTACCAGAGTAACTGAGGCTGAAATGTAGTTGTTAGTTTCTCACTATTTAAGTCCTGTAGACAGGTATTTGCTAAAACAGACTCAAACAGTTTCTCAAGAGTAGTAGCACTTCCTGGAATATATCTGCTCTCCAGCTACCCTCAGTGCTGGATTCCTAGCTACCTGGAAAAGGCTAACTAAGAGTTGGATAAGTTGCAAAGTTCTGACTCTTTATACTTCCGTTAAGCTTTTGGGTGAGGATGCTTCAGATGTGTTGAGAAATTCAGTGAAGGATGCTCATGCCGCTCAGCACTTCAGCCTCACTACCTGCAAAACTGGCTGAGGAATTATAGCAGTGATTTCAGGTTAGAAATCTCCAGAAGATGCTGTGTCTGTGTGGTGTTTCTGTCATGGCTGGGGCATGAACACCTGGCTCGAGTAAAGGTGTGTGGTGCCAAGTACCAAAGCATGAGGGGTTCCAGCCTGGCTGAGGCTTTTTTTAGGGCCAGGGCTGCTCATCAGGACAGGAGCTGCTGGAGCCAGTCCAGACAAGGCCACCAAGGGCATCAGAAGGATGGAGCAGCTCTGCTGGGAGGAAAGGCTTGAGGGAACTGGGATTGTTCAGCCTGAAAAAGAAAAGGCTTTGGTGTGACCTCATTATGGCCTTCCAAGGCCTGAAGGGAGTGAAGCAAAGAGATTCTTGACAAGGGCCCGGAGAGACAGGACAGGGGGCAATATGTTCACACTGACAGAGAGCAGGGTTAGATTGGATATTGGGGAGAAATTGTTCCCTGTGAGGGTGGGAAGGCCCTGGCACAGGGTGCCCAGAGAAGCTGTGGCTGCCCCTGGATCCCTGGCAGTGTCCAAGGTCAGGCTGGATGGGGCTCAGAGCAGCCTGGGCTGGTGAGAGGTGTCCCTGCCATGGCAGAGGGGTGGAGCTATGTGATCTTTAAAATTCCTTTCAACCCAAACCGTCCTGGGATTCTTTAAACCTGGCTGCAGCTCTAGAGAGAGGGTGGTTCTTGTGATTGGCTGTGGTCTCTGGAATTTTATCTGTTCAGGCTAGTTTAATGTTTAGAAAGTGTCAACATTGCAGCTGAGGCTGGGGAGTGGCATGCAGGGTGAAATCCAGTCTGATGGGTCAAGTACAACTGCTTTGGATTTTATACAGATGTTGTTAAATATTGATGCTTTGTGGATAAAGTTTTCTTTCCCACAAACTGAATGAAATTATATTCTCTCTCATGTGAGTTCATAAGCTCATAGCATTTAACATTGCCTTAATTTATTCACTGTGCAAGAATAAACACAGCACTATTAATAGAAGTCCAGCCAAACAAGTGCCTGCTGAAGAATGTAGGGCTTTTTAATAGTGTGCTTTGTTTGCTTGCCTCAGCTTCAGGAATGTAAATCTCCTTGGGCTCCCAGCCTCCCTCCCTGCCAGGCAGTCAGCTGTTAGGTGAGGGAAACAACAGCTCTGCTTCAAGGCACTCCTCCCACCCCAGTGCCCCCACACTGGGTAGGTCTGTGGCTTTCTTTACCCTCTCTGTCTGCCCCCCCTCCCTGGCCAACAGCATCCTTGGAGAGATGGCTTCTGGCTTCTTTCAGCAGGAATTGTAGTGACAGGATGAGAGGAAATGGCTTCACACTGACAGAGAGCAGGGTTAGATTGGATTTGAGGAAGAAATTGTTCCCTGTGAGGGTGGGAAGGCCCTGGCACAGAGTGCCCAGAGAAGCTGTGGATGCCCCATCTCTGGCAGTTTGGATGGGGCTCTGAGCAACCTGGGATAGTGGAAGGTGTCCCTGCCCATGGCAGGGAAGGTTTGGAATTGAATGATCTTTAAGGTCCCTTCCAACCCAAACCATTGTATGAGTCTATGCAGTAGAATCAGAAAGCCCTGCTCCTCCTTTATCTTCAAATCCTAAAAAACGTTGAAAAAAGTTTTTTTGGAAGTTTTTGTCCTGTTCAGTGGCTCTGTGTGTCAGCTGAAAAGTCTTGGACCAGCACATGCTCTTACCCCACTGTTGCCAGGGCCTTTCCCTGCCCTCCACCTCTAAAACACACAAACACACACTCTTAGTGTGATCACCTGCCTTGCCTAGGGATCCAGAGAGCATTCCAAAGTGGGCAGTTTTGGAGGGAGGAAGAAAGCCTTCCTGCCATGCCCTGCCTTCTGCAGCTCATGTTTAGTTAGCAAAAAGGAGCCTTGCTGGTTTTTCTGATCCATTTTTTCACTGGTTCAGTGAAGTACAATGAAGTACTGCAATTTAGCAGGCTCTAAGATGACCAACAGCAGAGGTAACATGGATCTGAAAGTACAAATGGATGATCTGGAAAATTTTAGCAACAAGACAGCCTTGAAAACCAAAGTGTGTATGGTTTAAAGCACTGGGATTGATTACTGTGTTCTTATACATTACCTTTACTTTCTGGATTTCACCTCTAATAGAAATGGTGTGTGGGGGCCAGTGATCACTGTATTGTTTCCTTTTTTATTTTCTTATTAGAAAATTATATCTATAGTATGCTAGATGAAAAAACTGTTGAAATGAAAATTCAGCTTATTTCTGCCTTTGCTGACATTCAGCTTTTACTGCAGTTGATAAGAAACAGTTCCCCCATTATCCCATGGAGTACTTCCATATGTAATATAGAAATAGCACCCATTCCCAGATCTGAAAACAAGTAGAAATTTTCAGCTTTGGACCATAATTCCTCTTAGTTGGGGTCAGAGGCAGATCCAGCCATGTCCAGAGGTCCAGCCCTGTCCCTGGAAGTGTTCAAGGCTAGGTGAGGTGGGGCTTGGAGCAGCCTGGTCTGGTGGAAGGTGTTCCTACCCATGGCAGGGGTTGGGACTAGAGGCTCTTTAATGCCCCTTTCAACCCAAATATTTCTATACAATATAATAACACATTACATAGGTGAAAATGAGGCCCACTATATCTAAAATCTCATTTTTTCTTCATCAGGTTAGTCAGCATTCAAGGGAAGTGATTTCTTTCACTTGTTACTTAGTCTACTCAAACATACAGCCAGTGTTAGGTGTATTGAACATACTGGGTTTGGATGCTTTTAATTTGGAAAGGTGGGAGGCTAAATCTTCCTCCATGAAATATATTTTCTGAAAAACCATACCCAGTTATTGCACCAAAGTATACCCTTCCCGAGTGTTCTAGAGAAACCATGTTTGTATCTGCACACCATAGAGTTGAAATTCAAGTGACTTGAGAGGGTGTCTTGATTTCTTTTGTTGTTTTTTATGTTCTCTCTCTTTAATGGTAATTGTTAAGCCATAGACAAATGCAGTTCATGCAGCAGCAGAAGGAAATGCCACAGAAATGGGAAGAATGTACAAAATTCCACCTCCAGCTCTGTGTGGTGGGCCTGGGGCAGAAAGAAGGTCAGCAAGTTTTGTGGTTGCTGAGGGTTGCCAGCGCCAGGACTCCGCCAACCTTTTTAAAGAAACATTTAAAATAGGACTAGTGCAGAAGGGAAGGGAGAAATTTTACAGCCTTCACCTGCATTTCAGATACTGCAGTCAGTCCTGCCAATTTTCATCCTGCAGCCACCTTTACCCTAAGCACTGTTTCAGCCTTTGGCTTCACTCTCCCAGTCTGTTGGGTTTAAACATTTCTTTCTGTGGAGCAGCTTTCTTGAGCAGGAATGTTACAGCAGTGGCTGAGACTGCCAACATCTAATACTCCCCACTGTCCTCTAAACTAAAGAATAAGGACCTCTCTTAGTCCAGCCTGACCAGTGAGTTTTAAAGGAGGGAAGGAGTAAAAATAAAACTGCAGAATGATTGAAGTTGGAAGTGGTCATTGGATCCAATTCCCTGCTTCCAAGAGGACCATCCTAGGTCAGGCTGCTCAGGTCCTTGTCCACTCACATTTTGAATATCTCCAAGGGTGGTGGCTCCATACCCTCTCTTTGACCGCCCTTATGGTGAATTGTTTGTCTGTATCTATTTGGGTTTACCCATATTTCAGCTTATTTTTCATGGTAGTTGAGATATGTCTGAAAGATGGGAAAATTTCGGGTATGATTTTTTGCATAAAGTCACTGGAAAAATCTGACAATATTTGAATGGCAAGAAAACATTTACATAGAGAAAATGAACTCTTTGTTGCTTTTCATCATATATCACTTGGTTTCTAGATAATCAGCAGGAGCTCAGCCTTTAGCTATGCTGTTAGTGAACAAATCCAAGACCAAAGAACTAGAGGAAGAGAAAAATGTGATAACTTTTTTGTGTGTAATCACCTTTATTTTTTAAGTCAGTTTCCCATCTAAAATGTTCCTTTTATTTGAATATACAGTCTGAGTTTTACTGCTTGAGTTGTATTAACAGGCTATTACCTTAAGCAAATTCATTAGCTGAGCCCCTAAATGGGATTGTTGCATATACTGGTTTTCTGCTGCCCTTGATACCATCTGGATCAAGACTTTGATCCAGGGGTTGCTGTACTGCTCATCCTCTGAATGGCTCTGAGCTAACTTTTGGTTTTATCAGTTTCATCTCCAAACATTGCTTTAATAGCTTTCTTGGCTGCTTCTGTTGTTGTTACTTCTACCCTTAGGGCATTTCTTCAGCTTTTTTGTACTTCTGTGAGTCTTAGAGCAGCACCAACCAACATTTGTGTAGTTCCTGCTCCCCCACTTCTAGTCTTTGTTCTTATTTTGTTTTGTTTCCCCATCTGATTCAGCATGATGGGTGCTGTCTGGGCATCAAAATATCCCAGACTAGAGCTGTATTTCTGATTTTCACCATGTTCATCTCTCAGTTAGCACTATTTTAAGTTCCCTGAGTCCTTTCTCAGAAAGCTCAAAACATCTTTGCACATGTGGTTGTTCCCTGAGCCCTTTGCTAAACTTGGAATTCATTCCCAATGGACTAGACATTTCTGGTTGATTTGTTTTCACAAGCAAGAAATTCTGTCTTGGCTCAGACATGTACTAGCTTGAGTTGATCACCTGAACAAAACACCCTTTAGCCAAAATAAAAAGATATTTTCTACTTAGCAGTTTTCCTATAGAAGGCACCACAGCTGCCATTCAGAGAAGATATCTTGATTTTTTTCCTGTGGGAGTTTATTTGCTCTCCATTTTTCATCTCCCAGAAAATGAGAAAACAAGGCACTTTTAAATTATTATTTTTTTTAAATGGCAGCTTGTACGTGCTGTCATGTCAGGTACATGTACATTTTTTTGGAAATAATGAATTGTAACTGTGAACCACTCTGAAGAATATGCCCCCCCCTCTAACCACTGAGTATAACACCCGCAAAATACACCATGGTTACATTTGCTTACATAAAACACTGACAAATAAGTAGAAGAAAGTTATGTTTCAGCTCTCTGTTGTGCTGGGGTTGTATCAGAAAATCGTTTTTTCACTTACCTAAACTCAGTGCCATCCTTTCAGAAAGTTGAATGGAGAGCAACTCATTGAACTGTGACATAACGTGCACAAAAGAGTTTATTTGGGAGCCTCCCCTGGACAACTTAATCACACACTAAGTTTTCTTTAGGTTTTGTTTCACATACAGTTAAGTTTCCTTTTAGGTTTCTGCTGTCTGAAAGAAGAGGTCCTGATACTCTCCTCCTATCTCCCTGTGCTGTCCTCCCCTCACACTGGCTGTCACCATGCTGATTTAACTCAGGAGAAGAACAGAACAAATTGCTTTTCTCCCCTGAGCTATTGTTCTCCTATTTATCTGAGCTAAATTGACTGTTGTGCTTTGGACAAGCCAGCAGGAGCGATGGGAACGTGTGGCCAGAAGTGGAAAACAAATTTCATTCCTGGGATTTCAGTCAGACTCAATATTTGCCTCTGACACCTGCTCTGGTTGCTTGTTATCTGAAAGATTGTCTGGTTCTTTTTCTTCCCATGTTCCTCACATCCCCTCTGTTGCTGTGTGCATCTTCCTGGGAATCCAGGCTCCATCTAGTTCTTTTTTGGGAAGCCAAAGGAGCTAAAAGGCCTCCATCCTTTTGCTGACTGACTGATGTGTTTCTGTATGAGACATCCCTTATGTGATACTCCATTCTATAATAATCACTATATTACTATGGATGTGCTGAATAAATGGGTAGAGCTCACTGCTCTTGACTATTATTAACTGCATGGTGGTGTAAAATAAGTGCTGTGATGATGTTCAACAACTATGGTGACTGTGTTTGGAAAAGCTGAGTTTTCCCTCATCCTCCTGAGACCATAGGAAGTAATTTTGTCCCCTTTGCTCTCTGTCCCTTTGCCCCTCACTTCTCCTGCAGGGTGTGCTGGAAACCTGCCAGCTGCTGAGCACATCGCTGACCTTCTCCCGGTGCCACCACCTCGTGGATCCCGAGCCGTACGTCAGCCTCTGTGAAAGGGACATCTGTGCATGTCCCCAGGGCGTGGACTGCCACTGCCCAGCCTTCCAGGAGTACGCCAGGAGCTGCGCTCACCAGGGAGTCCTTCTGGAGGGCTGGTCTGAAGAGAGCTCCTGCAGTAAGCTCCAGATTTATTCCTAGGCTGCTCATCCCCAATAAAACCATGCCTGTCTGGCATATTTATGTCCCACAGCTAAAAGCAGCTGGTGCTTTTTTAGGAGGCTGGTTTGTTTATAGGAAGTGCATTTGCTCACTCCCTCTTTCAGCTCTCCATCACCCACCTTTTTCTAGGAGTTTTTGTCCCTAAGGCAGTATTGTTTGAACAGTTTATAAAGAGGATCCTGAGCTGTTGCCTGTCCCACCACAGTGTACACAGTCAGTGAAGGCTTATTTGATTCACAAAGGTACAGACAAAGATGTCTAGGTGCTATTTCACATATGGTTAAGATGTATGACATTTTCCAGCCTGTATTTTTAAGTCAGCATCTTTGTGAAATGCTCTCTAGCATTTTTGTATGAAAACAATTGTTTCACCCTTTATTTGCTTGAATCAATTGCCTTGAAATTGAGATGTTGACTTTGCTAAGGCAATTTTTGTCTAGGTTAGAGATCCTGATTGGACTTGAACTGCTGCCTTTTTTACTCTAATTTTGCTGAGTTCAGAGGTCCTGATTGCATCTGTGCTGAGGTTTTGGAACAAGGAATTGCATAGACTGAGATGGATTGTGTTTATAGATGAGAAGTCATGTTTGCACCAACTGCTGATACCTCCACTGGAGAACAATGGTTTAATGCAGAGTATTCAAAAATCAATTTAAAAAATCACTAATATCATGTTCTTGGTGATTTTTCTCCTCTTTTTTTTTTGAGAAAGGAGAATTTCCTTGGTGTGTTTGTATAAATTGATTTCGTGGGGTAAACTGTCTGATTTGTACTGACAACACTTGGTTCTCTGGTTAAAGGTATTCTGCTATTGGCTGCTGAAGAAACCTGTGCCTTCAGACTGTGGTTAAATGCTGCCAGCCACTTGTTCTAGGGCTGGTATAATCTGAGTTCTAGCAGTAATTTATTATCTTTCCATTGGGACATAAAAGGGATCTATTAAAGCTCATCTCCTTACTCAGGGTGTGAGCCAGAGAACTCATTTTGGCTGGGGCTCTTTGTAAGTCTGATTAAAAGGCACAAGTGAAATGAGCCTTTCTGTGATCCCAGGAGATTTAGAGCTCATTTCTAACCCTTGAATTCATGAGCCACAGTTGGGTTTTTTTTCCCCTCCTGAGTCAGGAAAGAGGGAAATGTCCTACTGCCACAGCAGGAGCTTAATTTTCTGTCACCGTTCATCTGTGCTGTGGTGCTTTCTCAGGAGATGATGATGATGATGGAGGTATGGAATGCTGTGCTGTGTGGGAAGGGCTCTAGTGCTGGGCACACTGCAAGTGTGAATTGGTGCCCCAGCCCAGGGCAAGATCCCTCCTTCATTACCCTCCCACCTCTTCAGCAGAGGATTTGCTTGGAAAGGGCAGGCTGTAACCTTCTCTTCCCACTCCATGCCCCTGCAGCCTTGCAGGCCATGGTGTGTGTGTGCACTGAAGAGAAGGAATGCCTGTGGTCGTGTGTGTTTGCATAATAGCCTGGCCTAGATAATGGCAGCACTGGGGATACCATGGCATGGGTGTTGTCCTGAGCTGGTGATTCTCTGGAAGGAGGAGGATGGGATTTCAGAGTTTTAACTGTCTCCTGGTTCTCCCTGGAAACACCAAGCAGGAGAATTTCACAAATGAGTGGAGTAAATGCATGGCTTAAAAGTACAAAACACCCATGTCTATCCAAATTGCTTAGATATTATTGCCAAACTTCTCCCTGGGTTTGATTATTCTGAATGTGCTTGGGTTTTGTTATTAAGACTCAATTTATTAGAAAACAAATTGGTTTTAACTTCTGAATATTTACAATGCTACCTGGTAGGTGATGATATTTGCAGCAAACCGAAAATCAAATATTTTTAAAATGTTCTGCTTCTAAAAAAACTAATCATTTGGAAGCTGACATGACCTTTTGTGTATCTGTGGTTCAGCCTTTGATAATGAAGGGATTTGTTGGTTTAAGAGTTATTGAGGAATTTGCATTTCTAATTTCTTTTAATTGTTTCAGGGCCAAGATGTCCAGTTGGCATGGAATATAAGGAGTGTGTATCCCCATGTGCCAAATCCTGCCAGAGCCTGAATATCAATGAAGTGTGTCATGGACAATGTGTTGATGGCTGCAGCTGCCCTGGTAATTTATTTACTGGATTATTTACAGAGAAACATTTGGCAGTCAGGCTACCTATTTTATTAGAAGAAGGAAAGCTGTGTCTTCTCTTTAATTCTCTTGAAATCAGAAATACTTCTTTTTTTCTGGGACCATGTCCTAGAATAATCCAGTTTCTGTAGTGGCTGTATGCTCACTCCATGAAAGGGCCATTTTTCAGAGCCAACTAAAGAGTAAATGTTTCTGTGAAGATCAGTACCACCAAATATTCCAGGATTGCCTTTATTTCTTGGTGAGGGACTGCTTGCCCTTGATGTATTCCTACTGAATTGCTTGAATTAAAGGCAAAAACAATAGGAAGAAACAGCAGAGAATAATACACTGAAGGAATTTCTTCCAGAAAAACAGTGCCCTTAGAGCTTGCACTGCAGTTTCAAAGGTCTTAATGATTTGGGTGAATAATTTAATTTATTCTATTTAATTTATTATTGAATCTTTCATACAGGAGATTTGATTGGATTAAAGGAAACATCTCAGCTACTCCAATCTTCCAATTCTGTCTGTTGTACTTGAAACAGCTGCAGGAGGAAAACTTGGTTCCTGGCTCTAAAGCTCCATATGCTTTCATTTCCAGCTGTTTGTTTTGTTTGATTTTGTTCATTGGGTGCTTTTTTTGTTTTGAATAGGGCTCTCTCTGCATTTCACCCTGTGTGGGCTTTGTGAGTACACAGAGGTGTTTAGTGTCCCCCTGTACAAGATACCAATGAGGTTTGCAGAGGTTTCCAAAACAAGGCAATAATGACAGCGTCAGCCTCCTTTGAGGAGTCACTGCTCCCAGAGTTTGGTAGTTTCCCACTCAGCTGCCAGCCTCTTCCTTGCTGGAGGGAGGTTCAAAGGTGTGGCAGGTAACATAACCAGAGTCCAGAGATTATTTTGTTGTGGAGGATCCAGCTTCTGTATTTGTACAGTCCTGGAAGTGTTGCAGAGAGCTGCTGGAGATGAATCCACTGCCTGCACAAGGGCTCTTGCTGCATATTTCCTTTGGTAGATGCATTGGTCTCTTCAGCATGGGAAGGGTCTAAGGGGAGAGGAACTGAGGAGCAGAGAAGCAGGAGCTCCACAGAAAGGGTAGAGGGCATGAGAATAACAATCAGCAATTCAAAGCTTCTACTTCCATTTGTCACACAACCAGAAGGGAAGAACCTGGATTTGAGTTTGGTAGAAAACCAGGAGAGTCTGACAGATGAATAGAGGGATTTTTGATGAGGATTCTATCTTCACTTAGCTTCCCTCCAGTGCTCTAAGAGCAAATGGGATCTGAACTATGTTTGACAAATGTCTTTTCTTTTTTTATTTTTTTTCCTCTGTTAAATGCCCCTCACGGTTACTTTAATTGCTGTAAATGGAATTACTCTTGCCAGGAAAAAGGCAGACATTCTGTTTTCTTGTGCTCTCTGGAGAGTCACAGCACTCTCAGATGCTCAGATCTTTTTGTGATTCTCTCTCTGGAGGGATTTTCTCAATAGCCAAGATCTTTCCAGGATGATCTATGGGAAGAATAGGAGAAAGGAGACTTACCTGGGTCTCACTGTCAGTGATGTCTGCTACTGCTGGGGAAAAGAGTCAAAATCTCTGCAGGTGACTGAAAGGAGTCCCTCAAAGGGAAGGATGTTCAAGAAAACAAATGTTTTACCACAGCAGCTCTTTAGAAAATGAGGGAATATCAACTATCTCTCAATAGAGTGATTGAATAGAAAGCACTATAAACTAGCAATAGAAGCAAGGACAAGTTTCTACCTTAGAAAAGTCTTATAACTCTTTTGTGCCTCTGTTTATCCTTGGAGGATAAAGAACATGCTCTATAGAATAGGTAGTTTTACTTGTGTAATATGGAAGCCTCAGCAACTGGACCCAAGTTGGGAAGTTGGCTCTTTTGCTTTTTGTCTCTGCAGAAGTTCAGAAGTGGCTTCTTTCTCTCAGACTCTCTCTGCTAGACTTAAATAGTGTCCAGATTTGTTTCTTCATTCCCTACTTTGCCTCATCTTTGGTTCTCTTATGATAAATACAAGACCTGTGTGGGTACCCTTTACTGCAGCCAGTGTGGTTCATTGTTTTTCCCACAGTCAGGTCCCAGAGCAGCTCTTATCAACTTTGATTGTGCTCCCTGTGTTTGATTTGTCTATGTCCCAATATATGTTCTGGATATGAGGATGTGCTAAGCAAAGAGCTTTTCTGGGAGCACTAGGAATGCTTTGTTCAGCATGTCTGAGGGAGAGGCAGCACCAGAAGGAAAGCAGACACCTGCCTCTGTGAGGCTTTTTGGCAAGCCTCATTCCTTTTTATTGCTGTCTGTGACTAAGTGTGGATAATACTGCATATGAAGTCTTGGCAAAGCATATGAAGAACAAGAAAATCTAATTGTATTTATTTTTTTGTCTCTGTGTGTATGACATGGGTGTCTGATGCTACCTGACTTATCCAGAGGGGCTGCTCCTTGATGGTGAACACTGCATTGAAAGCTCTGACTGCTCCTGTATCCACTCTGGAAAACATTATCCTCCTGGCTTCACCATCTCCCAGGACTGCAACTCATGGTAAACCCTGTACTGCTCTGGTGTGATTGCTGTAGATAAGTACTGCACACTGGTCAGTGACTGTTTTGCATTATCCTTCTAGAAATATCTCTACCTTTAAAAAATTTCTTTTCACTGGCAAAGAAATTGCTCTCTTCTTGGAATTGCCAGCCCCTTCCAAGAAGTGAGGTGTTCACAAAGGCAAAATCAGCTCTGTTTTTAAAGGGATATTTGATCTGATAGAACAACATGAAGGTCACACTCCTGCAAAGAGCAGAGAACTACCTGTTTCCTGTGGATAAGACAGACCAGCAGGTTCCCATGTCTGGGTAGTGTCAGCAGTGATGTCTTTGTTTTGACTTCCGACGTGTATTTAACCTCTAAACTCAATTTCTTTTCAAGAGGAGTTAGCCTAAGGCACGTCCTTGGAACTTGTCACGGGGATAATGAGTCTTCCTAGCACGGCTTACAATTTTTCTTTCACTCCTGAGTACCAGACTGGAGGGGAAAGCCAGCACTTTAAAGAAAGGAAGGGGAATTAGTCACATATTCCTGATCTTGTTTTGTGTTCAGTGTGGACATATTTGTGCAAGGAGTTGGGACAACTCTCTAATCAGAGGTTTCCAATTAGAGCACAGAAGGAGGACTCAGAGAAGACCATGACATGCAGAAGAAAGGTGGTCTGTGCATCATCCCTGTGAATTGGAAGCTTTTCATTACCTGCACCACATGTCCCAGAACACAAACCACAGCCATGACATTAGCATTTTGTCTGTTTTCCTGGAGTCCTCTGCAGCTTTGAGCTTGGCCTCATTGTTCAACCTTAGTGCTCTTGGGAGATGAGTGTAGCCTGACAGGCTGGGCTTTTTATTGCTTGTCTTTTGTTATTGCTTCCTGTTATTCAAACGTGATGCTGCTGTGGAGAACGTCATTCCACTGACTCTGCATTTAACATCCTCAATAATCTGCCTCCCCACAAATGGTTTTCAGGGGCTGGGATAATTAAAGGAATGAGAAGAATACACTAGGTCTTGAAACAAGGAGTGCAGAGAGACTTGTGGAGAACACTGGAGAGGTGATCATAGCAGGGGAGAGGTTGATAAAGAGGGCGCAAAGGGGAATAGATTTGTTTAAGGGCTAATGGGGCAACTTTCACTGCCTGAAGATGGGTTGTGAAGATGATGGGGCCAAACTCTTCTCAGAGGCAAACAGCAAAATTTATGAAGCACTGGACACAAGCTGCAAAGGAAGTTCTGTTTTGACACAAAGAAAAATTCTCCCTTTCTCAGTGCTGTACAGCTGCTCAGAGAGCAGCTCTCATATTGGATATTTCTAAACTCTAATGGGCAAGGTCCTCACCTGATCCAGCTTTGTCATTTCTTTCTCTGAGTTAGGGGTTGTAGTAAATGATTTTTCTAGGAGTCCCTTCAAACATATTTTTTCCTGGTGATTCTGTTGTGTTAATAGATACACCTTGAGAACTGCATTGAGCTTCTTCCACATCAGTGGAATATAGCTGAAAATGCCAGTAAATACAGAGCTTTGGCAGGGAAAACCAGAAGTCCTTGAGTTCTGCAGCCATAGCCGTTCCTATTACCAGCAGTAGCTGTCAAAAGTGATGGGAAGAGGGGATGAATACATTAAGAAATGAGATTATGGGAGATGGGAGGGATGTCTGGGACTGATCTAACGTCCCTGGGACAGGTGGCTATTTTCATTTTTTTAGGAAAAACGTGCAACAGAGATTCATATTCGTGTACTGTTACCTAACTTGCTACCATCTCTTTCCTAGCATTTGTCGACGTGGCACGTGGATCTGCAGCAATGGGGAATGCCCAGGTATTTTGGCTTTACTCTTTTCAGGTTTTGACAAGTAAGCCTTGCCTACATCCCTCNCATCTTTGTTCTTCCTTGCTTGCTCTGGTACAATCAAGCTGGGATCCTACTTATAAGTTCTCATGAGAAAAGTCAGACATTGCCCTGTGTGGTTTATGTGTAGCTATGAAAAATCCTGTTTGTTGGGAAGGCCAGTTCCTGCTTTGATTACTTAGCTTGCCAGTTACAAGGGCCTGTATATTCAAAGGTTTGGCTTCCAGGTGGAGGAGCACTCCTGTCTCTCTTTGACCAGGTACAATTCCTCATTGTACCTTTTTGACCATGATAATTCCCTTGTGGTCATGTTGTGGGGGAAGGAGCTACAGCCTAGGGAGAAATGCCCTGCCTTCCATGGGTGCTGGCAGACTGGAGAGGCAGCTCTGCAGCTGCAGACCAGAGGTATGGCTGGGCAGGAAAAGAGCAGATTTGGGAGCTTTGGTGGTTTTTTGTTGAGATGAGACTGTGCAACCTTCACAAATTAGGGGAACTGCAACAGTCTTAAGGTGTTCTATCAAAAAGTCTTTTTCTAGTAACATGAAACTTGCCTGACCCATCAATGCTCTTTTTCCTCCTGCTTCAGGCCAAAAGAACCCTTCCCCCAAAGTATCAGCACTTAAAGAAGAGAATGGGGGGTGATGTATGCAAATATTCAAAACGGAGATGGCATTTTTAGTGAGCTGTCCCCTGTCCTTATTCATTAAGGATCTCTCCAAGTGCAGGGAATCTCACTGTCTAAAACACAGCCCACACTGATTTATTACATCTTTTAGCTAATGGGCAGCAGCATGATTGCAAACCAGAAATAGGGGCTTTTCTAACTTCAGTTTTTCCTTGGTTGTAGCTTTTAATGTCCTTGCTCTCCAGGCTGTGATGAATGCTCCATGGGCCAAATTTTTATCCTTAATTCTGGCATCGTTTTCTTCATAGTGATTATAGAAGTGAAGCTAAATCTGGTATTGAGGCTTGCAAACAGATGTTGATATCCAGCTTTGTGCAAGAGGCAATATAGCATTGCAACCTTTCTCTGAAATGGGAAGCTATCCCAAATGAGCAGAAGTGGAAATACAAGGCAGCTTATTTTTGTTCCTTCTGCCAACATATCCCAATCAGTTTTCTGCTAGGCTTGTTCAAGACTGAATGCTGTGTAACCACAGCTGTTATACGTGTGCCTGCTAAAAACTCTATAAACTGTACTTGAGGCAGTATGGGAGGGCAGCAAAGCTGCCAGAGTAGCCAAAATTATATTGTTACCTGTGCTGTTTGTCTTTACTTGAAGTAATATTGCAACATGTTTTTGTTGTCTTAGTTACTACAAATATTTCTAAAATTGTGTGTCCAGAAAATTTATGTAGTTACTTGTATAAGCTCTAGGTAGTTCTCTTTTTCTTTTGACCAACTTTTTTGTCAGGAAAGATTGCTTTCATATTGTGGGAGTGAATTTCCCAGCTGTAAGTTTGGTTGATAAAGTGGATCAATCCACAGCTGGAGCTGGCTGGCACTACCAAGAGACTTTCAAGCTGAGATCATAATGGAAATGATTATGAAGGCAGAAGGTTTCAGGAAATTTCTTGGGATGCATTACATCAAACGGAATAGACAGAGAGCCATAAGAAAAGACTTGACCATAAGAAAGAAATTTCCCTTTCAGGAGCAATGCCAAAGGCTGGGATTTATCTTAGAGAGTAGTCCCCAGTGCTCTGTGCTACAAACCTGTCCTCTTGTGTCCTTGTTGCAGAGAATTCCCTGGAAATCAAACTCCAAGGGATGATAAATATCCAGGAGGTGCTGGACTTGTCTTGGTGTGAATCAGAGCTGTGCAAGGCTGAGGATCTGTGCTTTAGGACCAGTTAGTTTAAGATAGTAAACACTGAATAATATGCTCAAGAGGGAAATTTCCACATCATATTTATTAGACAGATCTTCTGTGGGCCTCAAAGGCAGTGAAGAGAGAATAACTCATGGAATTCACCTGCCAGCTTCTAACATTTAACCTTTGTCCAGCCTTTGGCTGGTGATGGCCAGTGTAGGCCCAGCACTTGGATTTTCTTCTGGATGAGGAAGTAGCTGCCCACCTTGGGATTGTCTCTAAGTGATGGTCTCATATGGAAGATTTTCTCTGCAACCTCTGTGGAGCTGGAGCCTTTCCATGTGTTTGCATAAGGAGGTGCTAAATCCCAGCTANTTCATATTGTGGGAGTGAATTTCCTAGCTGTAAGTTTGGTGATAAAGTGGAGGAGGTTCTAAATCCCAGCTGTGGTATAGGGATACTGCCTTCCTAGAAATGAAAGCTTACCAAAAATGTTGATATTTTTAAGTAGCTCCTTCTTCTAGTAGAAAGATGGCTAAGCCAGGCTTTCACGCTATTCTGTGAGGACTTTACATGTAGCTATTGTAATTATAGAATTATTTTTAACTTTCTGTTAGTTGAGATAATGGTTCAGGGTAAAGCCCAACATAAATTCTAGCCTTGGAAAGACTCTCACAGACATTATATTCTAGCTCTTAATTCTCATAAGGTATTTTATGTTAAAATAACCTATTTGTATTTAAAGCACTCCAACAAAAGAATATAGGCTTTTCCATAGGCACAAATTTCAGCTCTTGACTGCCATTTATTCTGTGTTCCCCAGTTGTTGTTGGCTCCTCTGTTACTACTGGTAATGCCTTACGGAAATAAACAGTGAGATAAGGATCTTGCTGGTGCTTTCTGGTCTGTGGGGAGCTTGGGCCTTGTACAACCTGTTCCACCGGGCTGTTCCACCAGGGCTGCTCTTCCCCCTCAAGAGGCCTGTGGGAGCTGAGCAGGATTTTGCTTGCAACTGGCACTGGGGTGATTAATGGCTTTTTGCTTTTTTTCAGGGGAATGCTCTGTCACTGGCCAATCCCATTTCAAAAGCTTTGACAACAAGTATTTCACCTTCAGTGGGATTTGCCAGTACTTATTTGCCAAGGATTGTGTGGAAAATTCCTTCTCTGTGATCATCGAGACGGTGCAGGTAACAGCAGCCTTGGCTGGTGCCTCTGCACATGCTCTGGCGAGAGAGGGCAGGGCTGTGGGACTATGACATGAATTGCAGATGCACAGGCCAACAGAAGTAATTTCCCTATGAGATAATTAGTTTAAATAACAGATGCAGTCTTTCTCCTTAGTTAATAAGTGTTTTGCTTCTCCTCACCACCATTCCCAGGAGCCTGCCTGGGGATGGAGACTCGTGATGAGGTTTGGAGAATGGGCTCTCGCAGGCTCTTTGCCAGCTGAACAAACAAACAGAGGCAAGGGTGAACCCCTTGCCTGCCTTCCTAATGCCTGTGGGGAAAGGACATTTCCTTGGACACCAAGGAGAGTGTACTGGCTGAGCAGTGTCTTGTGTCGCTTCCCATTTATTCAGATTGGCTGGTGATTTTTTTTTTTTTTGTGCTCAGACAGCAGCTCTTGACTTTTTTTACTGCCTCCTCCTATGGATGTGTGAGAAGCAGCTGCAGAGAGGCAGAAAAGGGAGGCAGGCTGGTGCAGGGGGGGATGGAGACCTTGAAGGGGCATGTCACAGGGAGGTTAGCACAGTCATGAAACGAATCGACCAGTTGTGCTTGGGAAAAGGTGAACAAATCTGAAGAAAGCAGAGGGGAAGAATGGGATGGGGACAGAGGAACTGAAAGCAGGGAGAGGTGCAATGAAGAGAGGAGACTGATAGGAGGAAAGGGGGTATCTGCCTGTCCTGCAGCATCAGGGAAGTTGTAGAAATGGGCTGTGAGAGTTCTCTGCACTATCTGCATCTGTCTCCTGCATTAGAGAGCTCTGATAGTGCAGCTCTGAGGTCATTAGTTCTTGGGAACCTGCAGGACAGGTTTCCACTGAAACTTGCCTTTCGAAACCAGGGAGGAGACTGGGGCCCCTGCAATCCCTGTTCCTCATCTGGGTATCCCACAACTGAGAAAGTAAACACGAGTCTTGAGTAACGTGAACTGCATGCCTGTGTACCAGGCTGTGTGGGCCAGGTGGCCTTCCTGCCCCTGCCACAGCTGTGGGGCTGGTCACTGCCATGGGGTCTGGTGGAACACCCACAGATCCCTTTCCAAGTTCTGAGAAAGGGAGCTCAGCCCTAGTGTGTGATTAGTGGGATAATGGAGGGAAGGCTGCTGCTTGTGGGGTGCAGAAACCAGATCTATAAAACCAGTGTGATACTCAACACCTCCCAAATTAGATGCCAAAATGTCTTCTGGGATTAAGTCACCAAAAAAGTGAAAACTTGATGTTTGAGGCAGATTTTCCCTTCTCTGCAGTGTGCAGATGATCCTGATGCTGTGTGCACTCGCTCGGCTTCTGTCCGGATCCGGGATATGGACAACAGCATCATTAAAATGAAACATGGAGGAGGAGTTTCACTGAATGGACAGGACATACAGATCCCTTTGCTGCAAGGTGTGTTCACATGGGCTGACTCTGCCAGCCACTGAAAGGCTCCTGCTTAGTAGTGGTTTTAGACATGCCTTAGCCCAGCTTAATCAAAGAGTGTTTTCAATGCCAAACTCCCACTTGCAGTCTCCTCTAGAAGCTTTGTCATTTCACCTTCTCTCCATACAGCAGACACATCTTGACTTGACTCCTCTAAAATCAGAATGAAGCTGGTCTGTACTTGTGAGATTTGTGAAAATCACTGTTGGTCTGTTCTTTCTGAAAACATTTTTCAACCAGAATCTTGAAATTGTGGAATCACAGAATGATTTGGTTTGGACCTTAAAGGTCATCTCATTCCAGCCCCCTGCTTGGGCAGGGACACCTTCCACCAGCCCAGGGTGCTCAGAGCCCATCCAACCTGGCCTTGGACACTGCCAGGGATGGGGCAGCCAGAGCTTCTCTGGGCAACCTGTGCCAGGGCCTCAGCAACCTCACAGGGAAAATTTTCTTCCTGATATCCAGTCTAAACCTGCTCTCTGTCAGTGTGAAACCATTCCCCTTGTCCTGTCACTACACCTTGTTAAAGTTCACTGACACCCAGTGGTTGCCTTCAGGTGCCCTCCGTGTCCAGCGCGTGGTGAGGAGCTCAGTTCGCCTCACCTATGGAGAGGATCTGCAGATTGACTGGGATGGACATGGAGAGCTCCTAGTGAAGGTATTTTTTTTCTGTCTGTTTTACTTCTGCCTGTTTGTCTCCTCTTTTGTTCCACCCAAATATGTACAAAGATTTTCTTGTCTGAAGTCAGAAATTGCTTTGTGTTGCATGTTAGAAATTCCTTTCTCTTTTGCTACCCCCAGAGTAACATACAGGTCCTTTTGTATTCCAGGAACAAACACTTCATCTTACAGCAGCTTGGTAGCTTTTTTTTCTCCTTTTTT
>VZTB01006899.1:598588-608912 GCA_013397245.1 Thryothorus ludovicianus | reverse complement strand
TTTTTTTTTTTGTGTGTGTGTGTGTGCAATGACAGCTGTCATTAACTGTGCACAGTTTTGTGTTTTGCTCAGCAAATACCCTCCAAATTGGAGTTGTGTTTTTATTTGCTTTGACTGCCCTGTCTAAACCAACAGATGTGAAGGACTTAAAATAGGGGAAGAAAAGGCCTCCAGGGACACAGTTACTCATATTTTCCAGGAAATAGAAATCAGCTCATAGAAGATGTGTTGTGTGCTCCTTCTACCGTGAGGAATATTTGAAGTCAGCCTTGATTAGCAATTATGTTTTGTTGGTGTTGCAGATACAGCAGAGTGTAGAAATACCTGAGCCAGGTTTAACAGAAATTATCTATAAGGAAGCTGTAACCACAGCCTTGCTGCCTTTGAACCCCCCTTTTAGTAGGGGTCTGCCAAGAAAACCAATTTTCCTGGGATTTTCTGCTCAGTGGTAAACGCTGTCCTCCTTGAACCATGGCATTGCTTTTGCATTCTCTTTGCCTGCCCCAAAATCTGGCTTAAATGTCATGTCTGGCACAGTGCAAAGGGTTATAAAAGCCAGTTCAGAACGGAGTTCAAGAGTTGAAAAGAAAATGGATAAGAAAGGTCTGGAATAATTTTAGAAAACATCTGTGGGTTTGTGGTTGTTGTTTTGATTTAAGCTGTATCTCTGTGCTCCAAGGGTCCTAAAGGTTCTTTTGGGGCTTAGAATAATTCACTTCAGTCTCTTGGCACTCTCAGGAGTTTTGGCTTTCCTCAGTATTCAAAGTATTTTTCTGCCTGGTCAGAGACCCACATAACCTGGCAAATTTTTTGTCCCACTGAAAACAAGCTCAATTTTCTGCTCCATATCCCCTACCCATAAAAGCAGTGGAAGTTTCTCCAGCTGTCTGCTCCTTCCCTTGTAGGCATCTAAAACATCTCTTTAATTGCTTTTGAAGAGTTTTTTTATGCTGGATTTGTAGACTGACCTGGTGCCTAGTATTGCTGACAATTGGAGGAAGTGATACACTTCCATTACCTTGTTCTGGCAAAAATTCTCCCTGTGTTCCTCAAGAAGACTCCCCTTTCTGTGACTGCCTGATATTTCTGATTTGAGCTTCCGCTCCAAAACACACCACAATTTTGACTTGTGTGAGTCATTGTTCCATCTGCAGAGTATGTGAAAGAGTAGTAATATTCATAGTAGTAAGAATTTTTATCCTCTAATTGTTCTATTTGATGCTACATATTTGTTCTCTGACCCCTGTGTTTGGATGCTGGGTAGTATTTGGTTATATTTTGGAGGATATTTTTTATTTTTATTTATCCAGAAAACAAATTTTCTTTAAAAATGTCAATTTTTTAAGCTTTTTTTTTGGTTTGTTTCACTGGTTACTCCTGCAAACCTGCCTAAACCTAGCACTCAATTGCGTGGATAGAGGGCTAATGTAGCATCAAAGCTCCTGAGTAGTTGGGAGTGTTTGTAATGCACCAGAGCTTTACTCCTAAGAGAAACTGACAGTTCCTGCTAAAACAAAAGGTGTTTTGCCTTTGTGATGCAGATGTTGCTTAGGAATTTCTCCCTGTTTACCTCTAGGTTTAGGGTCACCTTTCAGCTGCTCCTTGATTTGTAGCAGGAATAAAACAGGGTGAAAAGTGCACCTGCTCTGTGGATTGTTGGAAATCCTGCTTTGAGTGTGCCTGAAGTTCCTCTGGGCAGGAGAAATCTCCAGTGTGAGGTAGCTTTAAGGGTATTAGTTTATTATTTATTTTATCCAGGGTGTTCAGTGTTTGAGTGAAACATCTCCAATATGGCCTCAATTTTGTGATGAAACAGCTTCTTTAAATTTCCTTCATCATCCAATTTTCCTTTACTGTGTGAAATGCTCCCAGGTGCACTGTCTTTCCCTAAAATTCCATGGGAATTCCATTAAAATAATGCAACCCCTGCTGTTGCCCTGCTCATTTATATGAATGAAGGGTGGGAACAGGGAAAGATTGAACTGGACTGCTGATCAAGGCATAAAAATAAGGTATTTTTTCTTAGTCACCCTCTGAAATTCACTGTACTTTGCGAAAATTGCCCTGCTGCTACTAATAGCGTTTTTGTTAGAAATTTGGAAATATAGTACAATGGCATTGTGTCTGTAATATTTTGATGTGTGTTTAAGACTTTTCTTGGCTATTAAATTGTGTATGGCTCATTCCTTAAAGAAAGTCGTTGCTCTTTAGTGGTAACCTGTTCTGGCAGATGACCAGGCTAACTTTGTGTTCCTTAGGTGTCTCCAGTCTACTCTGAAAGGATGTGTGGGCTGTGTGGAAATTACAATGGGAACCGAGGGGATGATTTTCTTACTCCTTCTGGCATGGTGGAATCCCTTCTGGAAGACTTTGGAAACTCCTGGAAGCTCAATGCAGACTGCCAGGACTTGTTAAAACAAGACAGTGACCCCTGCAATCTCAATCCTCATTTAGGTACCAAACTGTATCCAAAATTAATGTGTGCAGCAAATGGTGATCTTCCATTTACAGAAAAAAAAAAGGAAATAAAGAAAAAGAGAAGAAGCTAACATTGCTTACATTACTAGCAGAGTGGCTGTAATACATGTTTTAAAAAACCAAATAAACAACAGCAACAAAAGAAAACAAACAACTAAAAAACACAGACTTGTATTGATGCAAGCTTCCTAAGAAAAAATGTAATATTTTGTGGAAATTGAAAACACAAATTAGTTTAATTTTGCAAATATAAAAAGGCAGCAGAAAACAAAGGCCCTCTAAAAGGAATTACAGCACCAGAAATAGTGCTAACGGAATATAAAAGCATGGCTTTTCCTTGATTTGTTTTACTAGTGAAACATTATTCTTTCAATAGAGCTCATGACATATGAGTTATGGTGCTATCTGTGCCTGCCTAATCCTGTTTTATTCTTGTTGGGTTTTTGTTTGTTTGGTTTGGTTTTTTTTTTTTCATTTATAAAAGGAAGAGAAAGTGCTTACTGTGGCTTCTCTAGCTTTCCTTGAAAGCCACTTTGATTGTTTCAGTGTGAGCATGTAATTTTTCTCATTTTAGCCAAATATGCCGAAGATTCCTGCTTGGTTCTGATGTCTCCTGCCTTTGAACCTTGTCACCATGAAGTCAGTCCCACTCCCTACGTGAAGAACTGCCGCTTTGATGTTTGCTCCTGCTCCAGTGGCAGGGATTGCCTGTGCTCTGCCATTGCCAATTATGCAGCAGCCTGTGCCAGGAAGAGCATCCTGGTCCAGTGGAGACAGCCCGACTTCTGCCGTAAGTGCAGAGCTGCTCAAACCCGCTCCCTTTCCTCAGCCTGAAGGAATTTTTCTAGTGTGAAAGATCTAGAAGGAGATGCCAGGTTTTCCTTATGGCAAATGATGGCAGTAAATCTTTCCTCCATACTGCTAAGGAAGCAAAAGGTGTTCTCAGGGACTGCTCAGCACTGGGGGAGGGAAGTGGTGATCTGACACAGCTCCACAGAATTTTTGCTTGGATTTCTATTTTCAGCTACTCATCTGGAAAGTTTCTGAATGTCCCAGGGTAGAAATGTCCCAAGAGATTTGTAGTAATCCATGAAGTGCCTTTTTTGAGGTACAGGCTTCCCAGGTCCTGACCTCAACAGTGACTCCTGACTTTAGCTGAATGTGGGGTTCTAGATGAAGCACAAAAGGGCAAGACAAACTTGTATCAGAAGAGAATTTTGACAGTCTTGTGGTACCACCACTGTTCCCAGCTGGGCTAAATTACTGTAGATTGCCTGAAGTTTTGTCCAGACAAATTTTGAATGTATCCAAAAACAGAGGTACTGCAGCTTCTCTGATATGTCTCTCTTATTCAGGGCAAGTTTAATAGCCAAACTGCCAAGAGGCTGGAGCAAAAGAATCCAACACCTTTCATTTCTTTTATTTCTGTTAGGTCAAAGTGGTAGGAAAAAATCCATTTCCATGTAATTTTGATTGAGCACAGACATACTTTTCCCATAAATATTTGTGAAGTGAATATTTTTCCATTTTCCTGAGCAACATTGTTATTAGGGAAAGAAGACAATTGAAAAATTTGGGAGAAAGCATGTGTGCTTGGCATCTCTCCAGATTTGTTCTGCTACTTCTTCTCAAGCAGAGGGAGGGAAAAACATTTATAAACTGACTGTTAAAAGTGGAAAAGAAAGAAGTCTCTGGCCTTTGAACTGGTAGGGTCTGCAAGGTCAGTAGCCACAATTTCTGCAGGCTGGAGAGTGTTTGCTGTGAATGAGAGCAAACCCAGTTTATATTAAACTGCTGCATGGTTTTATAATATTTTACCTAGTTTATGTAAATGTTCAGATAGTGGAACAGTAATGTAATAAAAACCCTTTCAGAACTCTGCAGGTCTGGAGGCTGAAAGAGAGAGCAGCAATAATGCCCCATTGCTCTTTCTGTAATTGAACAAGTCAATTTTCACAATTAATCTTTAATAGTGCAGAGCTTCTTCTTCCTTTCTGTGCATTACAGAGAGCTTTGTGCTCTCACAAAGTGACGATTTCTCTGATTGCAGATCCATCAGCCCCCATTAAATAATCCTGGTGCCCTAGGCATCTCCTGTCACATGAAGGAGAGCAATCCGTCTTTCTTAATGGGCCCGAGATGTGAATGTGCAGGTTGTGTAATTTGTGCTGATGGCACAGTGCTCTGGATGTGTGTTCCACCCTACCTTCATCCCCAGAGATTCGGTTTCTTGGGAAATGACTTGGCAGAGCCTGTTTGCTTGATTAGGAGTGGATAAGTGTCAGGGAGCAGAGTCATTAGTGTAGCACAGCGCTTCTGCTATATGTCAAGCTATCAAGTGCATTCAGCTCCCCTGTCTTTGGCATTGTTTTAGTTGCAGTTTGATTATTTAAGACCTGACTCATACCCCTGTAGCCCACCATAAATAAGCACAGAGCCAATCCCTTCATGCTGGAAGGGAACAGCAGACAGGCCACACTGTGAAGAGCTGTGTCTGTCATGCAGCTGGATGTAGAAAACTGAGTAAAACCCAGGCTGAATGGCTGAGCCCAGAGAGGGGTGGTGAATGGAGTTAAATCCAGCTGGTGGCTGGTCACCAGTGGTGTTCCCCAGGGCTCAGTAGTTTGGCCAGTTTAATATTTTGATCAAGGATCTGGATGAGAGGATCAAGTGTGTCCTCAATCAGCTCTCAGACAACACCCAGCTGGGTGGGAGTGTGGATCTGCTGGAGGGCAGGAGGGCTCTGCAGAGGGGTCAGGACAGGCTGGACCCCTGGGCCAGGCCAGTGGTCTGAGGGTCACCAAGGCCAAGGGCCTGGTCCTGCCTTGGGTCACACCAAGCCCTGCAGCTCCAGGCTGGGGCACAGGGGCTGCAAAGCTGGGAAAGGCCCTGGGGGTGCTGGGACAGTGGCTGGACAGGAGCCCAGGGGGACAAGAGGCCACTGGGCCTGGGCTGTGGCAGCCATGGTGTGGCAGCAGGGCCAGGGCAGTGACTGTCCCCTGTGCTGGGCACTGCTGGGGCCACGCCTCAGATCCTGGGGCAGCTCTGGCAACCTCAGGACAAGAAGGACATGGAGGGGCTGGAGCGTGTCCAGGGAAGGGAATGGAGCTGGGCAAGGGGCTGGAGCAGCAGGAGGGGCTGAGGGAGCTGTGGGGGCTCAGCCTGGAGCAAAGGAGGCTCAGGGGGGCCCTTCTGGCTCTGCCCAACTCCTGCCAGGAGGGGACAGCCGGGGGGGTCGGGCTCTGGGAACAGGGAACAGGGACAGGACAGGAGGGAATGGCTTCAGGTTTCACCAGTGAGGTTCAATTAGGTTTTATATAAACATTCTTCATGCAACTTATTATCAAGCAGTGGCACAGACTGCCCAGAGAAGTTTAGTCACCATGGCTAGAGGTATTTAAAAGCCGTGTGAATGTGGCACTTAGGGACATGCTTTAGTCGTGCACTGGGCAGTGTGAGGTTCATGGCTGTATTCAGTTATCTTCTGGTCTTTTCCAACCCAAATATCTCTATGTTTACCTGTCTCGTGTGTGTATTGTTCTGTGGCACAGGGAATCAGTCAACAGGTCCCTACATCTTCCTTCAGGTTTTAGGACATGTTGCTAAGCCCATTATTTTCCTTAATGTGGTAGTGCTGGGCAGTTGGTGGCTTTGCATGCGTTCTGTGAGAGGATTTGTATCGGATACATCCAAGTATGCTGGAGTAAGGAATTAAGGACAGGCTCTGAGCAACATTTGAGGATGGCTGCAGTGCATGGTGGGCCTCAGCATGGTGAGGAAGCTGTGTTACACCTAGTCCTGGCAGGGTGCACCTTCACCCAGAGGTGGCAACATTCTCACCATGTGTTACTGGAGGAACTGGTCATGGTTTGTCTCTTTCACTCGGATTTCAAAACCCGCCCACAAAAGCTGAATGAGCTGTTCAATGCAAACACATTTTCCCCAATGCTTTCCCACTGTTTCTCATCTTATTCCTGGGATAGGCTGTGCTTCAGAGCACAACATTGAGCTATTATAGGAGCCATCCACAGACACTTAGATGCACCTTGCCTTTTCATCTCATTTTCCTGTCAATAATGGGATGGGGGTTTTTTTAGTGGCAGTATATTACACAGTGTACAGACAACAGGCCTCTCCCAGGTCAGTTGTCTTGCCTTTTTGCTGTTTAAAACAGATGTTGCTGGGAAGGGATAGAGCAGTGTATTGGGATGTGGAGCATAAGCATGGCATTGAGAAACACAACTGAAAAAAACAGGGGATATTCCAAAAATTTTAGGGGGTGCATGGACGAGGAAAATCATAGAATAGTTTGGATTGAAAGGGACCTTAAAGATCACCTTGTTCCAAGAGACACCTTCCACTAGACTGGGTTTTTCCAAGTCCCATTCAGCCTGTCCTTGAACACTTCCAGGGATGAGGAAACTGCAGCTTCTCTGGACAGCCTCTGCCAGAGCCTCAGCACCCTCATAAGGACAAATTTCTTTCTAGCATTTAATCTAAGCTTGCTCTCGTTCAGTTTGAAGCCATTCCCACACATGGATTACAAAGCTTTATCTGAGAAAGGAATCTACTGCAAAGTTGTCCCTGTGGACAGCAAGTGTGACCACTGACTAGAAAGTAGGGCAGGATGTTGGGCTTGGTTATCCCATCCTTTTTTTGAATCTGATGATGTACCCATCTGAAATCTACCAAACCAGTTCTGTGTTTCTGGAAGTTCACATGTAGGAAATAATACTTTTGACTGAGGCCTCATGGTTGTCCTGCTGGGATGTGCCTTTAGTGATGAAAGTTATTTTTATAATGGTCCTCAGCCCCAGGCTGTGCCTGTTCAGGGTTTGATTTACTGCAATGATCAGGTTTATGTATATTAGAAACATGTTTTGGTGAATGACTGCCAAAGACTCCTGTAACAGTAAGTGAGTCTATCTTCTGCCCAGTCCAGACTGTGTTGATGAACACACATTTCTTGGGCTGTATTGTAAAAAGATACTTTGAGCAGTTTGGGTACAAGCCCCAGACTTGTGGGATTTTTGCTCTCAAGAAGGGTTCAAGTCACCTGAAATACTCCTGGGCTGGATTTTCAGTTTAGGGTGTTACACTTCCATGTATGGGGCTGCAGGAGCCTCAAGAGAAGCTGGTACAACCATGTCTCTCTTCAGTAGGCAGGAATAATTCTTCATTTCAGAAGAGTTGTAAAGGTGACCAGGAGCCCACTGGTCAGCAGATAGGCTTTGCTTTGCTAGTCCAGCGAGCACCTGGTTGAGGCTGCAGGCGCATCCTGTTATTCCATGGCTGCCAGCGTTCCCAGGGATGTGTGCTCACAGAAGAGAGTAGGGCTTATCACATCATTCTGCAGGAATGACAAGAGGAAGGGCTTTCTCTGTAACCCTTTGATCTTGGTTTTAGCAAGGTGCTAAAGTGCCAACTTTCATTTGCAGCTGCTTCCCTGAATATCGTTCCTCATCACCTTACAACTGTTTGCTGTGGAAGGTTGCTACAAACGGCAGTGTAAATCCTGGTTATCAGGAAGCCTGTTAAATCTGAACTCTTGATAAAACAAGCTCGTTTTCTTGTCTTCTGCAATGTGTTGTCATAGCTGCCACCTAGTGCTGATGCTGATGTGTGCAGAGGTGAATGCCTTAAAATTGGCCTTCTGGAAGTGGAGGTTTTATAAACAAAGAAGCCAGAATGGTTCCAAAGGCCATAATTAGTCTCTATATAAAAGAATTCATCAAAAATCGTTAGTATCAAGGTTTGGCTTAATGATTTCTAAGTTACTTCATTATTTGCACCTGTTTCCATAGAAATCACAGAGTGTCTCTGGGATGAGGCTATTAAATATTGCAGCACTCCTGTTTACCAAAGCAGAAAAGTACTTTTCTACTTATTTTGATCAAATAATCCCTAAAGATGTTGCAAAGGAAGAGAGGTGTGAATATGTACGTGACACTTGTAATGCTCCTAATGCATGGGATCATGGAATGGTTTGGGTTGGAAGAGACCTTACAGACCATGTCATTCTAAGCCCCTGCTGTGGGCAGAGACCTTCCATTAGAGCAGGTTGTTCCAAGGCTCATTTAGCCTGTCCTTGGACAGTGCCAGGGATGGGGCAGCCAGAGCTTCTCTGGGCACCCTGTGCCAGGGCCTCAGCACCCTCATAAGGAAAATTCCTCCTTAACATCCCATCTAACCTTGCTCTCTGCTAGTTTGAGGCCATTCCCCATTGTCCTGTCACTCCAGGCCCTTGTAAATAGTCTGTCTCCCTATTTTTGTAGATTCCCTCCAGGTACTGGAGGGCTTCAATTAAGTTACCTCGACTCTGATCCAGAGGTTGGTTATAACTTATGTTTCCTGTTCTGGGTGAAATTTTATGGCTGGATTTCCATCACAGAGGTTGCAGTCCAGTCCTGGCATTTATTGGGAACTTCCTTTAGTAAGGTTTTGTTTGTGTGTATAGGGAGGATAGCGTAACACTCCACTGAGGAATAAATTGATAAAATACCTTTTAATCCCAAGCTTCCCAATCTGTGTTAGGCAGCTCTTCCTTTATCTAGCTTTGATTCAAATGCCCTTCTCCCCCGTGTGTTTCACCAGCAATGGCCTGTCCTGAAGGCCAGGTGTACCAGCAGTGTGGGACACCGTGCAACCAGACGTGCCGGTCCCTGTCCTACCCGGAGGAGGACTGTGAGCAGCCCTGCCTGGAGGGGTGCTACTGTCCCCCAGGCCACTACCTGGATGAGCATGAGCAGTGCGTGCCCAAGTCCCAGTGCTCCTGTTACTATGATGGGGAGATCTTCCAGCCAGAGGATGTCTTCTCGGATCATTACTCCATGTGGTGAGTGCACTGTTTGTAGCCCTTCCCTACACACCGTCACTCCAATATTTGGATGGCTTGAGTTGTTAACTGGGTCAGTCCCTGTGCATCCACTGCAACTAGGTAAAGAAAAGGCAAGATTTTGCCTAGAACAAGCCAAATGGTGATTTTTACAGTAACTCTCCAGTTAATTTCAAATGCCACCTTACTCAGAATTACTCAGTATCAAGCCCTGTTCTATGAACAATTCCTGCCAGTTTGAAATGGAGCTTAATTACTGACAATAACTACTTTGTGGGCTTTTAAAATGTCACTTTAATGTACTGTGCTATGCTTCTTAACTGTTAAAACCTAATTATCTCTTGTCAAAGATACAAGCATTAAAAAGCATTTCTAATTGTTAAATAGAGTAGCACTACTCTTGGAGTGGGAATGCAATTGCTGGGCAAGCCCAGTTTTGGGAAGTGTCTTCTTTTAATCCTCTCTACCACAAAAATCCCAAGTTTCAGGAATTAGATGGTCTCTAACCTCTTTCCACAGCAAAGCTGACTGTTGTCTTGTCTGGATTTATCCCTGTGCAGCTGCACTGGATCCAGCAGGCAGCTGGGTTTGCTGTGCCACTGTATCCCATCATCTTCCTTAAGGAAAGTTTGGCTTTAATGTTGGTAGGCACGGTGGATGGAGGGCAACAGCTCAGCCCCACTGAGGTGTGGTTTTGTTTTCTGGCAATTTCCCTGTGGACTGAAAATTAATGTGAGTGAAAGCTAAATGCTGTTTCATTAAATGTAAGCTGTGTTTGTTTTTCTTAGCTATTGTGAGAATGGATTCATGCACTGCAGTACAAACCGAGCTCCTGGTGCCTTCCTGGCTGATGTTTTTGCTGATGAGAGGCCATCTCCCAGAAGTTAGTATGCTTTAAAATATTAATATTTTATTTTTTTCTCTTCAGTCTTTTGGTAGTGTAGATTGGAGAAGACATTTCAGAGGTTACAACAGCTGTGATATTGTGAGTTTTTTTTTTTTTTTTTTTTT